>BQNB010002974.1:0-119060 GCA_026074375.1 Tanacetum coccineum
GATCCCAATGAAATTTGTGCAACTGGTTTACCCAATCCAATGATATAAAACCATCCAAAAGCATCATCAAATCAAATAAAAATTCCAATTCACAAAAGGGTTTTCTTTTTAACCGACATACAAACAGGTATATCTGATCATCGCCTCTTTTTCCTTATCGAATCACAAACCTTAGATCTAATTGTTATACATACCATTTTTTATATGTATGATTATATGATTGACATTTGTGCTTGTTTATTATTTGTTTAGTGTTGTTCAAGTTATTTATATGTTTGAAGTTTAGGATAGATGATTAGGCCTTTTTTGGCCAAAGGGTTATGTTAAATTAGGCGTAATGTGTATTAAAAGGAAATTGGTGTACTGATAGGGGTAAAGGCATTTTTGTGAATATTGTGATAACCGGTAACTTTTCTTAGGTTAAGTATTATAAAATATTATGATTTTATATCGGAGTTTTTCGATTTTGTCAGTTTTCTTAGAGAAAGCTGAAAAGTTGACCTCGGTTGACTTATTTTGCATGAAATAGTTACAGTTTAATCGGGTTTTATGGAGAGTCATAGGTATTGTAAGAGAATCACTTTTGATTCGTCTTTCCGTTTTGGAGTGGTTATGTGGTTTTTCAGTGCTTTTTGGGAAGTTATCCCGCGTTTAGCAAAAATCGTCACGCAGCACGTACCGGCACGACAGTAAAATTGAAAAGGTGTTTTATAAGTTTTGGGTGGATTGAATAGACTTATTTAATGAACGATTTTATAATTTGGCGAAACGTTTGATAAAACGTAAACCGTTGAGGTGTGATTTTGAAGTTGTCAGAAAACAGGCATTTTCGTGAAATTCGGTAAAAGACTGTAACGGTCGTTAAAGTGAAAATTTGGGCAAGTCAAAAGTGTCAAGTGGTATTTTTCAAGGGTGAAACACTTTTAAAAATGATGGGAAAGGTTCGGTTGAGTTTAAACAAAAATTCTTGTTTTTGGTCCGGACGCGACCGGTAACGTTTTAAATGAATTTTTAGAGAGATTTAAATTGAAAGGGTATCATGTAAATAACCTAGGATTATGGAAAAATGATTTTAAATGCAATAAAAATACTAACTAACCCCGAGTAACATTTTAATTTAGCAAGATTTGAGTTTTTAGAGAACCTAGCACAAAAACGAGACACCCCGAGTACCTTGGATACTTGGACGAGTAAGGGACAAGGGAGGGAACAAGGTGGCTATTTTCTAGCTAGTTGGTTTACTCATAGTACATTTAAGTTTTGTCTCAACCTAAAACACACACTTATGCATGTTTTCCAAATCAAAAAAAATATCATCTCTCTTTCTTTCTCTCTATTTCAGACGAGCACACAAATAACAAGAAAACACATTTTGAAGATTTTGGAAGAATACGGGTTAATAATCAATAGTGGGTTGATGTTAGATAGTTACGGGTTGTAGAAAACGATTTGGGTTTATTTCTTCGCGTCAAAAACCAAACCAAGAACATCAAGATTGTAAGTTTTTCTAAAATTTGCTTACGTCGGGTACACAAAGAAAGAAACAAGGAATGGTCATTTTTATATTTTGGTTATGGTGGTAATTTTATTTTGAGTCAAGGGCTTATTTGGGGCTTGTTTGTAAAAGATTGTTTGAAAATAAGCTAGAAAAAGGATTATTTGGTTTTGGGTTGTTATGGTTTGGGCTCGGCCCAACCGACCCATTTGTTTTGGCTTATTCGATTTGTGGCTTATTGGTTCGAGCTTATGGCTTGTTGTCGTTTCGGCTTATATTTTGAGCTTATAGCTTATTGATTCGGCTTATATTTTGAGCTTAAAGCTTATTCGATTTTGAGCTTATTTAGCTTTGGCTTATTTGGGTATAGCTTATATTGATTTTTGGCTTATATTTGGTTCGAGTTTATCTTGACTTATGGCTTATTGTTTCGGCTTATATATTGGGCTTATGGTTTAATTGGTTTTGGCTTATATATTGGGATTTGGTTTTGATTTGGGCTTGGATGTATGAATAATGGATTTCGGACTTATAAAAAATGGGTTATGAACCTTGTTTAGTTATCGGTCTAGGTTTAAAACCTTGATGAACTCTAAGGCCCAATAACAAGTAGAATATATTTTTTATGGACACATGGGACTTGACAAATGTTGTTGGACTCAAATTTGATTTAAATTGGCAAGTTGGAGTTAATAAGAGTTAAAGGGTTAACTTTGGGCTTTCAGACCCGAGAAGGGAAAAATAAATGGTTTGGATTTCTAAGAATGAATCTATGGGATTATAATAGTTACGGAAGTGTAAGATGAATTAAATTGGACGATTTTGGTCACGTTTGGATAAACGCATTAAAAATATGAACTTTGGGCATTTTGTTGGAATTTTTGGAATAATGTGGAAAAATTATTTTGTGTCAACTCGACTAAAGGACAAAAGGGTAATTTTTTAAATATTAAATATTAAGAGTATATGATTGAACATGGACATACAAAGATGATAAAGATTTTATACTTACCCCGTTAAGCCCGATAAAAAGACGAAAATAATAAAATATTATTATTTTATTATTATATATATATGAATTTAAATATATATATTCTTTAACGTTGCGAAAATATCTATTCGTTTATTTTCGATCTTTGAACTCCCACTCATTTCTCGTCAGATTCTCTTGGACCGTTTGGTCAGTCGTTTTGTTTTCGTTATTGGCTATGTTTTGAGTATTTTGTGTCGATGTTGCACTAGCCCAAGTGCATTGAGTCGTTTTGCGTAATTACCACAACCATGTTTTTGGATAAAGGTTTTGAAATGAGGATAAAGGTTTTGAAATAAGGATAAAGGTTTTGTAATAAGAGTAAGAGTTTGGAAATAAGGATAAGGATTTTGTAAAAGTATGAGGATTTTATGTGAGTAAAAAACAAACGCTTGTACAATAAGATAACTTTGTACAAATATTTATGAGGTGAAATTAATGTTAGGTCTTGGCTGGGTACCGTTGTTCGTTATAGAGGCTAGTTGTGCGTTATAGAGGCTGTTTGGTTCATTGAGTAGAGGTTATCTGTGCGGTTATATTCATCTGTTGAGGTGAGTTCTCCTAGCCCTTTTTTTACTGTTTTTCCATTAGGGGAAAATGATACTCAAATGTGTTTTGAACTGTTTTATGAACTGTGCGAAACGTGGTTTTGTTTTTGGGACAATTTATGTGCTTATGACTGCTATGTGAATATATGTAATGTGATTTTACTTGCATGTACTGTGTTGGCATGGCAAGGGTTGTGATTTTACTTGCATGTACTGTGTTTGGCATGGCAAGGGTTGTGATTTTACTTGCATGTACTGTGTTTGGAATGGCAAGGGTTATGGTTTTACTTGCATGTACTATGTTTGGCATGGAAGGGTTGTGGTCCTGCCCTAATATAGTGCTCCAGCTAGTAGGCCCTTTAGGTGCGTAAGAGACATATCCGAGTTGTGGCTCCAAGAGCATTGGTATATGCTGGTTTTTGTGACTAGCGGGGATGTTAGGTCATCGCACATGATTAGCGGAGATGCTAAGTCATGGGTTTGTTGCATATATTCACTGTCATATAGTACTATTGTCCACTGTTTAAATGATTGGTACAACAACTGGGTTTAAGGTCAAACCTACGAGCTCACCAACATTATTATTGAAGTTTTTGAGTATCATTCTCAGTTGTGTTGTTAGCAAAGGTAAATGAGGAGTAATTAGGACCAAAGATGAGTACATTTTGGAGATTATTGAAGTACAACTGTTTGACTTTTTCTAAGGTTTCAAAATTGTAAACTTTTGTAAATAAACTTTTGTAATAATGTATCGTATAATCTTGTATCTTGTGCAATGTGAATCATTGTGTCGCATTCCCGTGTTTCCGCCACTAACAGGGTGTGAAAGATTGGTAATTAGAGCCAAGGTTATAGAGAATGCTGGTTTTTATAAAAGGAAATTTTGTAAAAATGCAACTATAACCAAACTAGAGTTTTTGTAAAACCTCAAACATGCTGAAAGTTGACTAGCCCGAGCAATTCATGGTTTCCCTGAATTACGCATAGCCTGATCAACTATGCCTAATTCACAAAGGACTATGAAACAATGAGGGTAGTCTTCTTAAGTCATGTTAGGGGAAGGGGATGTGTAAATGTTGACACCACCTAAAAAGGAGTTGACCTCGAGTGCACGTAATGGGTAATACGTACTTTCGTGTAGTGATGTGATATGAGAACACTTGCGAGTGTTGGAATCTAGAGTATTGTTGATTGCCTAGTGCTTGCCATGATACCTTTATTATATTGCATGATGCCCTGAAAGCCTAGGTAGATATGTCGCGGGTAGCGACGTTAGTTGAGGATGCGTAATGGGTTGTTATGATATGTAGTGCATAATGCCCTGAGAGCCTTGGTAGGTATGTTGATTTGTAGCGATGCTGAGTAAGGGTGTACCTTTAGTGGATATGTTAGGGTATGGTATGATGCCCTGAAGTGTTTATTTTGTGTAGAACCATGATGGTACTTGTTTTCCGTTCGTACCTCTTGGTATATTTGTTATATATATGAGGGAATATATATATATATATATTATCTATATATATAGTGTTTATATATATGTATATATAGTTATATATATATATGCCAATATTTTATATATGTATGTATAATATATATACATATCGTATATTTATATTACATAATACGTATATTATATACATTTACGTAATATATATACTTATACGTATATTATATATAACGTTATTTATACGTATATATATTAATATATAAGTATACGTATATACGGTTACGAACACCTAATTTCAATGTTACTAGGTGTTATATATATTTATATTATATATATATTTATATAATATTATATATTTATATATTCTATACGTATTATACTATCATATATATATATGGTTACGAACACCTAATTTCAAATACTATGTTGATTTTATATATGTAAAGCATAGTGATGCTGGTAATTTGAGTAACGATATTTTGTAAAGATACTTACACCCTTTACCGTGTTATCACAAGTCATGTGTACCCCAGCTTATGTTGATTCGAAGACTATCACCCAGGTTGATGGAGCTCAGGGCTCCCGAGTGCCCGTCCCTTTACCTGATGACCCCTATGTAGCGGTTAGACAGGCACAATTAGTTGATACTGACTTAGAGCTAGAGGAGGCACCCTCTGAGGCAGAGGAGTTACAGTCATTAGGTTCTAGAGTACCCCTTATGGGTGAGGAGTTTGAGGCTTTTGAGTCGCTATGTAATAGGACTGATTCATCCCATTGATCAACATCATTGGATTCTACTGCACCATTTTCACCAGATCATCCACTTACTCATGTTTCACCTACCCTTACACCCACCTGAGTTTCATTACACCATAGGACCGTACGTATGGCCGTGCATCCTCAGCCGACCCTATCACCGAGCATGTTAGCCCGCATAGGAGAGGCAGCTGCATTGTCCCTATCTTCTTTTCGTAAGAAGTATTGATCCTCTTATGAGACATCATCATCATCATCTCTGACCCTTCCGAGGCGGAAGAGATATAGAGGTACATCTGAGCTCATATTAGATACTGATAGTGAGGGGGTGAGTTAGGAGAGGAGGATACTAAGGAGGATGAGATTTCGAATGCGGATGACAAGAAAAAGAGTTAGGGTTTAAATGACGAGGGTCATAGTTTAGGTGATAAGGATCATGGTTTAGGTGACGAGAGTTAGGGTTTAGAGGGCAAGGGACTTGGTTTAGAGGAGGAGGAGGCTGCACCTGAGGGTCAGCAATAGGCAGTTCCGATTGTGGATACAGCCGTGAGTGAGCCTTTAGGTCTTAGATACGGGGCGGCTAGGCATCATGTCCTTGAGTCGATTGAGGAAATAACACCTAGTACGTATGAGGTAAGGCAGAGCTCTAGGTCTATACCAGAGCAAGAAGGAGTAGAGAGGATATATGCATTTAGACAGCCCACCCTTGTTACATGGGTAAATCCCGAGGATGATCGAGTTTACACCGATGTTCTAGCTTATGCACCACCAGCTGCACCTGTTCAGACACCGCCATCTCCTGAGTGGTCGTTTGGTTCCTTACCAGTTTCATCATCATCATTGTCGTTCCATCACCCATAGCTTCACTAGTGGCTACCCCAACAGCTACCATATCGATAGATGAGGATCAGTTTATAGGGGTAGGGGCGCAGTTAGAGCTTCATGGGAGTATACTCCATGATCACACTCAACTTTTGGATGCGTTATCACCTACTCTATTTGCGGATATTGATAGGGATGTGAGAGAGCTATACACTAGGTCACGAATGGTTAGATACGAGATCTTCTCACAGAGGTATAGGTTTAGGAGTTTAGAGCGCGAGCAGGAGAGGACTGTCGTGACGTTTGGAGCTTTGTGGAGGCCTATGCTGGCATTAGAGGCATGGGCAGGGCGTGTTGACACCCGGTTTGCAGATATGTCATGGGATAGGTATGATGACCACATATTGATTCATGACATGTTAGTGCAGCAGGCTGCTATGCAGCGTAAGCTGCAAGAGATGAGAGGTCGTGTTGCTGCTTTAAAGTAGGAGATGGGCCGACCTTCACCACACTACGGACTTCGTCTATGAAGCGAGTAGTCAACTAGACAAGCAAGATCAGTTTAATCAGGGGTATCGGAGGCGCCTAGAGCTAAGAGTTCGTACACAACCATACTACTCTGATCAGACACAAACTGGGTAGCGTATTACAGTTCCTCGTGATATGCGAGTACTCACTACTAACACCACCAACATTCTGGCATACTCTGCAGTCTGATGGCCCTTCTCTACACTACTATCTGCTATTTTGACGCGAGTACGCTGTGCATCGAGGGCATGTGCTAAGCGACGCTTCAAACAGCTAGAGTCTTACGACTGATATCACTGTGCCGTGGCATCACTTGTACAGAGATGTCACTGCATATCAATCAGTAGTATGAGTAGGCGCATACAGTAGACTTCAGTGAGTCCGTAGAAGCATGTCGAGCATATTGCCACAGGAGCAGCGAGCGTTTGTGTGCGTCGTAAGACGCCCGTTCTTGGCCGCACTGTGCCTTCTGTGGAGGAACTAGTCGCTAGCGTCAGGTCGCTATCATTCCACGAGCCGACCAAAGCTATTCATTACCAAACGTTTTCTATGGATTAAAATTACCTCTACGCGGGCAGTTTCAGGGCCCGATCATCGCCTTCAAACCAGTCCGCTACCAAACCAATCAACCCTAAGGCACCTAACTGCCAAGTAGCTCTGACCCGCTCACAGTAAGGCGTGTTCGAAAGTCACCCCCTCATCAAATAACAATACACACCCCCCACCATACCCACCCCGCCCCTCCCCCCCCGACCCCTCTCCCCCCCCCCCACGCCTCCCCGCCCCTCTTCCCCCCTGTTGGCGTTTGATGCGCCATCCACCCCCACCCCCCCCCCCCCACCATTGATAAACGTGCATGGATCGGCAGCGATAAGTTCGTCACACCCGGGGTATTGTGTACCAGACGATAATTAAGATGTTTGGATGGAGGGATAGGGAAGTTCCCATAGGTTATATAGCATGATCCAGACATAGGTGATCATGTCAATGAAGTCATGAGTGAAAGATCGAACCTGAAGCAGGCTGCTATTTGCAGCCGATATCCAAGAACTTGGACAAAAGTGACGAGAACACCGCACGGATAGCTAGTGTGACTGCTTTAAAGTTAGGAGAAAACGGGATGACGACGGGTAGTAGCTCGGGCGCGCGGGTTAGATCGGGATGGTTGATCACTCTTCTACAGGAGTCATGGGTTTAGCATAGCGACGCAGTCCGCGCCCTCGCACGCGCAACCCCACCCCTACTACACACTAAACCACATCTCCCCGCGAGACCCCGAGTTAGCCGTGACGACCCCGCGCCGAATAAATAACGGGGGGACCGTCCCACACGCGCCCGCCCCGCCAACAAACGCGAGCTGCAAGAGATGAGAGGTCGTGTTGCTGCTTTAAAGTAGGAGAAGGGCCATAGATGGTATGAGATTGGTTTAAATTTTTGTATATCACTAAACTGAGTAGCATCCGTTTGTGTCGGATCTAAGTATGTAGTTGATTTGCAATAGTTATGAACTGATTAATATTAGTTATTAGTTGACTCTTGTAGAAGTCATAGTTGTTATGGTAAAAGGATGATTTGTACGGAAATTTTGAAAGACTAATGGATAGATAGATATGCCCAGTGCTTGCGAGCATGGTTACCATGTGTATTTCGTGAACTTGAAATATTTTCAAGTTGCTCGACTTTACTGATACGATAGAAGGTTAAGTAGTTAAGTGGAACACCGTGAGGTCACGAGAGACTTGATGAAGTTGTAGTGAATAAGTTCGAATTCCAACTACCTTCCTTTTTAAATAATGGTAAGATTTTGAATAATGTCATATCCTTCCTAGGGAAATGGAACCTAGAGCACTCAACCAAGTAGGGTTTGCTTGGGAGAATTCGAAGGAGCAAAATGTGAGTTTTGTTGTGTTAGACATAAACCCTTGTAGTATCAATCACGCTAGTTAGAACCGCTATTAGATTTTGACGATGTCAAACATGGTAAGAGTTTGTTGAGATGTCGCAGTCTGGATCATATCCAGAGGCCCGACCAAGGTTGAGTAACCAAAAGACTCATGAGGACTAGTAGACTAATAAGATAGTAGGGAAGACTATCATGTTGTGTGAGATGGATCTGGTTGGATCCTAAGGAAAACATAAGGACTGAACCTTAGGGCTAGGTCTTTAGGGGAATCGAGAGAAACCTCGCTTGAAGAGACTGTTTTGGTAGAGAACCAAGTGCGTTGGTAGAAAACCAAATGTGTTGTGATCAGCAAACTGTGAGTTGTTTCAAGACGATTGTTGTCGTGCTTAAGGATTTGAGTTGAATTTTGGGGGTGAAATTCTTTTAAGGGGGTTAGGCTGTGATAACCGGTAACTTTTCATGGGTTAAGTATTATAAAATATTATGATTTTATATCGGAGTCTTTCGATTTTGTTAGTTTTCTTGGAGAAAGCTAGAAAGTTGACTTCGGTTGACTTATTTTGTGTGAAACGATTATGGTTTAACCAGGTTTTGGGGAGAGTCATAGGTATCGTAAGAGAATCACTTTTGATTCTTCTTTCCATTTTGGAGTGGTTATGTGGTTTTTCAGTGCTTTCCGAGAAGTTATCCCGCATTTAGCAAAAATTGTCACGTAGAGCGTACACCGACACGACAATAAAATTGAAAAGATGTTTTATAAGTTTTGGGTGGATTGAATAGTCTTATTTAATGACAGATTTTATAAGTTAGTGAAACGTTGGATAAAACGTAAATTGTTGAGGTATGATTTGGAAGTTGTCAGAAAATAGGCGTTTTTGTGAAATTCGGTAAAAGACTGTAACAGTCGTTAAAGTGAAAACTTTGGGCAAGTCAAAAGTGCCAAGTGGTATTTTTCAAGGGTGAAACACTTTTAAAAATGATAGGAAAGGTTCGATTGAGTTTAAACAAAAATTCATGTTTTTGGTCCTAACGCGACCGATAACGTTTTAAATGAATTTTTGGAGAGATTTAAATTGAAAGGGTGTCGTGCAAATAACCAAGGTTTATGGAAAAGTGATTTTCAACGCAATAAAAATACTAACTAACCCCGAGTAACATTTTAATTTAGAAAGATTTGAGTATTTAGAGAACCCGATACAAAAACAAGACACCCCGAGCACCTTGGATACTTGGACGAGTAAGGGACAAGGGAGGGAACAAGGTGGCTATTTTCTAGCTAGTTGGTTTACTCATGGTACATTTAAGTTTTGTCTCAACCTAAAACACACACTTATGCATGTTTTCCAAATCAAAAAATATCATCTCTCTTTCTTTCTCTCTATTTCGGACAAGCACACAAAGAACAAGAAAACACAAATTTTTTGAAGATTTAGCAAGAACACGGGTTAATAATCAATAATGGATTGGTGTTAGATAGTTACGGGTTGTAGAAAACGATTTAGGTTTATTTCTTCGCATCAAAAACTGAACCAAGAATATCAAGATTGTAAGTTTTTCTAAAATTTATTATAAGTTGTACTTTTATGGTTCTTATAGTGTCTTAATGCTAGTTTTACAAGTTGATCGTCGTGAAAATCGAAATTTGAAAAACAAAACGATGATTAAAGGGGGTGTTTGCTTGCGTCGGTATAACAACCCGCAATTTTCATCAATGTAATTATCCATCTATTAAATTAGATGCACTGTAATATCCATCTATTAAATTAGATGCACTTTATATACCACATTTTTACAGGGAAAATTTTGCTTTATCTCATTATGTAACGTAACTTGCATCTCTAAAGTAAATAAGCTCACGCAACCTCTACCAATGCCATCTATATCTATGTTTATATCATATAAACATCCTAATATGTCAAGTCTATATCTTAATATCATTTTACCAAGTACATTATCTATTTAACGTACTTTTCAAAACGTTATTTCAAAACAAGCATTAAACGTTAACATTTACATCAAAACCCTAATTATATGTAATGTATACATATAAAATAAATGTACAAGCCTCTAAAGCATGTGTATAAGTATCAATAAAAAACATTTGAATATCTTTTCCCTCCTGAATCAAGTTACAACTTTCTAAAGCATAATGTACAAGCTAATCATGCCTAAAAACCTAATTAGGTCATTTAAGCTCCTAAATCATGTTTAAACTTTACCATACTTTAGCACAAGGTATAAGCACTCATTCTTATAAAAATTGTCCAGCCACCGATGGCAACATTTATCGAGACAACATTCAAGAGTACGTTTCACAATCTGCTGCAGCCAATTTTAATCAAGGAAATACCAATTCTAGACCTCCGATGGTTGCAAACCAAATCCGACCTCCTGGTTTTCCTCCGATGGTTTCTTAATCCTAACATTAATCCTAAACCCTAAACTACCCTAAACCCTAACCCTAACTCAAATTAAAAACCCTAAATCCTAAGCCGAAACCAAACTAAACCCGACACCCCTTTTTATTTTGTTTTGACCCATTTTAAACCAACCAAGCACCCTAGCACCTCTCAAGCATCACCATGACATCACCAAGCAGCTTACAAGCACCTCTATCACCACCCTTAAGCACCAAGAAAGCCTTGTCACCTCCTTGTCACTTGTGGCTAGCCAAACCTTCTCCAAAGCCCTCCATACCTCACCACCTTGCATAGCTATTGTTCTAGCTCTTCCTAATCACCATCTAGCCTTCCTTAGTCATATACCTATGACCCTTGGCCACCACACCAAGGAAACTTAGGCACAAAGGGTCATTCGACCCTATAAATAGCCGAATACCCCAAACCATTCAAACACACCTCAAATCTTCATATATACAACAATGGAGTCTTAACTCAGACCAAGAAGGATCAAGTGAAGTCCCTAAGCTCAGAATAGAAGCCAAGAATCAAGAGAAAAGAACCCTTGAAGTCGTTACTAGGCGTACGAACCCGAAAACCCCATTTTGACCCATTTTAGCTCAAGTAAGCTCAAAATCTTGTTCAATAAGCTTATAATCTATATTAGAATGTTCATAATACTCTTAAGATCATATATAAACTCTTGTTTGAAGCCTTAAATCCTCAAACCCATGTGTTTTTTATTAAAACCCTAAAAACTACCCGTTTTGATTTTCTAGCTAACGAATCCTTTTTCTAAACTTTTATTATGGTAAAACATCTTATTTTAGCTTATTCTAATAAGCTATAACCTACAAATATTATTTGGAACCCTAAAATAAGCTTGCATGGCTTTTTTGAGTTGATTTTTAAATTATTTCCATGCAAGGGGTATATATCATAACTTTCTGAAATTTATAACTAAAGAGGCTGAAAATGTCATTATTCTAAAGTTATAACTATAAGGACCTATTTTGCCAAGTTCTAAAGTCAAAGGTTTAAATTATATATACTTTATAAATAAAGGACTAAACTTGTAAAAATTTATATACCAAGGGTATATATTGCCATTTTTGCAAACTTGAAAATATAAAATATAATATTTTTTATAAAAATATTTATTAATATTATAAAACAAAATTTTATTAAAATACGACACATTAATCGTTATTAATCATCAATCGGCGCATTATAAAACAATTACGTTATATATTTAACGTAATTTATCATCGACTAACTTTTGAAGAAACTTAAAATCTTATCGTATCACGTTACTAGGGAGCTTCATGAGAAGAGATTCATTTGGGTATACGTTTTGACGAGTTTGCTGGATTTACGATTTAAAGTGTCCTGGCTCCTCAAACGTTTACTACATGACCTTTGAATTATGATGGCACGAACAGTGATACAATATTTCTATAAATTAATAAATCAAAGTAATATGTTAAACTTTATAAAGTTTTGAAATATGAACCATCACACTAAGACTTGACATATTACCCCAGGTTGCGTGACGAAACCGTTACTTTCACTTTATATACTTTTGCCATCAATCAGATTTCCCCTGTTAAGGTGAGTTTATAGCCTCGCATTTTAAATCTTCTAATGTTTTCATAAACCCGCGAGGGGGATACATGCTATAAACCATGAATACGAGTATTTTTCCAACTGTATGCTATCCTGATATATTATTTCCTAAGTCCTTACTTTTGCCATTAAGACCCCACTATCATGAACCGTTAATTACTTTTCGGAGTAAGCACGAATGCTGTGAATAGATATATTTAAGACTGAGCTTCCCTATTGGTGTACCTATACTTTTTGGTAACCAAACGCACTTCATTTGAAACACTATGCGGGTGTTTAGCAAAGGCACCTGTTGGGGCAACTATTGTTTTCTATAATAATTGTACTCTTTGTAATTATTACACTTATGGGTATATAACAACGTAACCCATTATTAAACTTGTATTCAAATTGTTTACCATAAACCTATGAATATCACTCAACCATTGTGTTAACTTTTTTAGTATGTTTATCTCATGTATTTGAGCAACTTATGGCATGGAGTGGCACGGACTTAAAGATGGATAAACTGTTATCATTCAAACTTTATGTTTTCATGTAGATTTTGGGACCTCTATTTGTAAAAAATCTAATGAAATAATGAATGTTAACTTATCTTTTAAAAACGTCTCTTTTGAGTCGTTTTCTATGATTATGACTGTTGTACTATGAAATAATACCCCAGATTAGCTTCCGCTGCTATATGTCAAAAATGGGGGTGTTATAGTCAGGTACTAAAAGAAAGAAACAAGGAATGGTCATTTTTATATTTTGGTTATGGTGGTAATTTTATTTTGAGTCAAGGGCTTATTTGGGGCTTATTTGTAAAAGATTGTTTGAAAATAAGCTAGCAAAAGGCTTATTTGGTTTTGGGTTGTTATGGTTTGGGCTCGGCCCAACCGACCTATTTGTTTTGGCTTATTCAATTTGTGGCTTATTGGTTCGAGCTTATGGCTTGTTGTGGTTTCAGCTTATATTTCGAGCTTATAGCTTATTGATTCAGCTTATATTTTAAGCTTATAGCTTATTTGATTTTGAGCTTATTTAGCTCCGGCTTATTTGGGTATAGCTTATATTGATTTTTGGCTTATATTTGGTTCGAGCTTATCTTGACTTATGGCTTATTGTTTCGGCTTAGATATTGGGCTTATGGTTTAATTTGTTTCGGCTTATATATTGGCTTATGGTTTAATTTGTTTCGGCTTATATATTAGGCTTATGGTTTAATTGTTTTTGGCTTATATATTGGGCTTTGGTTTTGATTTGGGCTTGGATATATGAATAATGGATTTCGGACTTATAAAAAAAAGCATTATGAACCTTGTTTAGTTATTGGGCTAGGTTTAAAACCTTGATGGACTCTAAGGCCCAATAACAAGTAAAATGGATTTTTTATGGACACATGCGACTTGACAAATGTTGTTGGGCTCAAATTTGATTTAAAGTGGCAAGTTGGTCTTAATAGAGTTAATGGATTAACTTTGGGCTTTCGGACCCGAGAAGGGAAAAATAAATGGTTCGGATTTCTAAGAATGAATCAATGGGATTATAATAGTTACGGGAGTGGAAGATGAATTAAATTGGAAGATTTTGGTCTCGTTTGGATAAACGCGTTAAAAGTATGAACTTTTAGCATTTTGTTGGAATTTTTGGAATAATGTGGAAACATTATTTTGTGTCAACTCGACTAAAGGACAAAAGGGTAATTTTTGTAAACATTAAATATTAAGAGTAAACGATTGAACATGGACATACAACGATGATAAAGATTTTATACTTACCCCATTTAGCCTGATAAAAAGACAAAAATAATAAAATATTATTATTTTATTATTATATATATATGAATTTAAATATATATATTCTTTAACTTTGCGAAAATATCTATTCGTTTATTTTCGATCTTTGAACTCCCACTCATTTCTCGTCAGATTCTCTTGAACCGTTTGGTCAGTTGTTTCGTTTTCGTTATTAGCTATGTTTTGAGTATTCTATGTCGATGTTGCACTAACCCAAATGCATTGAGTCGTTTTGCATAATTACCACAACTATGTTTTTGGATAAAGGTTTTGAAATGAGAGTAAAGGTTTTGAAATAAGGATAAAGGTTTTGTAATAAGAGTAAGAGTTTGGAAATAAGGATAAGGGTTTTGTAAAAGAATGAGGATTTTGTGTGAGTAAAAGATGAACGCTTGTACAATAAGATAACTTTGTACAAATATTTATGAGGTGAAAATAATGTTAGGTCGTGGCCAGGTACCGTTGTGCGTTATAGAGGCTAGTTGTGCGTTATAGATGTTGTTTGGTTCGTTGAGTAGAGGTTATCTGTGCGGTTATATTCATTTGTTGAGGTAAATTCTCGTAGCCCATTTTTTTTACTATTTTTCTGTTGGGGGAAAATGATACTCAAATGTGTTTTGAACTGTTTTCTGAACTGTGCGAAACATTTTTTTTTGTGACAATTTATGTGCTTATGACTGCTATGTGAATATATGTAATGTGATTTTACTTGCATGTACTGTGTTTGGCATGGCAAGGGTTGTGATTTTACTTGCATGTATTGTGTTTGGCTTGGCAAGGGTTGTGGTTTTACTTGCATGTACTGTGTTTGGCATGCAAGGGTTATGGTCCTGCCCTAATATAGTGCTCTAGCTGGTAGGCTCTTTAGGTGCGTAAGTGACATATCAGAGTTGCGGCTCCAAGAGCATTGGTATATGCTAGTTTTAGTGACTAGCAAGGATGCTAGGTCATTGCACATGATTAGCAGGGATGCTAAGTCATGGGTTTGTTGCATATATTCACTGTCATATAGTACTATTGTCCACTGTTTAAATGATTGGCATAGCAACTGGGTTTAAGATCAAACCTACGAGCTCACCAACATATTATTATTGACGTTTTCGAGTATCATTCTCAGTTGTGTTGTTAGCAAAGGTAAATGAAGAGTAATTGGGAGCAAAGATGAGTACATTTGGGAGTTTATTGAAGTACAACTGTTTGACTTTATCCAAGGTTGCGAAATTGTAAACTTTTGTAAATAAACTTTTGTAATAATGTATGGTATGATCTTGTATCTTGTGTAATGTGAACCATTGTGTCACATTCTCGTGTTTCCGCTGCTGACGGGGTGTGACAATTATGAAGTAGACCTAAAGGTTATATATTTTTAGAATTAGATGAATTAGTATTTGGCTTGTAAATACTGACATTTGAAGAATTTGATAATTTTGATGTTAAGGTGATGTGGGAGCGTTTAAATTTTTGGAAGGTGTTTAGGATTGTTCTTATATGCTTAATCTTAAAGCAAATATAGGAAACTTTAGTTTTTGGATAGAAATTGTTATCCAGCTAATCTTAAAGTGGATGGTCTTATAGAATGAACGTGTTGTTGGTACCTTTTAAAAAAATGCAGATAAGTAGTTTAAAGTAAAGAATTCCAAACGCCCTGATAACGCTCCAAATATACATAAAATATCCCTCGAAAATATGTGAAATATACATGTTAACGCATGAAATATTGCAAGTTTTGGTTGTTTGTTAGTACAATAATTGTTTTAGGACTAAGAATAACGAAAAGGACCAAGAGTGTAAAAGAAAGTCATTAAAAGCACTAACGGTCGTTAATGGAAGAATCTAGAAGAGAAATAAATGAAGAGTTAATGAAAAGTGCCAAAGTGCGGCGCACTTACCCCAAGTGCGGCGTACTTGAAGGCAGGATAAATGCAATTTAATTACATACAAAGTACGGCGCACAATTATATTTGTGCGACGCACTTTTCCTGCAGTTACAAGGAAATGATTATGATTGATATTAATAGAGACCTTCCATATACCCACTGAATTCCTAATCTTGTGCTATAAATAGAGCACGAATTTCAGTGTTTTGAGCATCCCATTCCTTACAAATCATCTTTCAATAATCATTAGAAGTTAGGGAAGTTTTCTTGTAAAGTTAGAAGTTGTTCTTGGGGAAACTTGAAGTATTCTCTGAATCTTCATAATTTCCAGGTTGTAATCACATTGGAGGTACGGAATTCATGCCAAAGGTGGTGGAGGAGTAGTATTGCTAATATAAATTATAGGTAACTAGTGTTTGGCTCGAAGAAGTTCTTGTAAAAAACCATATCATTTGCTTGTGGAATCAGTATAAACACGTTATTCCTTTTGGTTATCATGTTTTCTGAATCTATGATGATTGTTATGTGTTTTGTTGCTATGAATATGGAGTAGTGATTTATAATTATTTGGGCTATCATGATCGATGTTATTAACAAGTTGTGATATTATGCTTATGAATGTGATGATAATGAATTCGATGTTTGAATATCCGGTAACTTGTTGATGTTTGATTATTCATACTTGTTGGAGATAGGTCGAAAGATTCCATCAATATGTCTCTATTTTGCATTATTTGTCTATGGCAATTCGATACTAGTTTTGTGAGAATTAACTAGTAAAATATTTATCAACCCGGAAATGAAGATGTTTAACACTTGATCATATGTATAACGAACTTGATTAAGGGAATTTGTCATTATCATATTAATACTTGAATCAATCTTAATGCGTTTTGTATATTAAAGATTAAAGGCCGAAACTATTCTCTAATATATGAAATAGTTAATTGTATGAATGATTACCCATATTTTCATTCCTTTATGCTTAAATTCATGTTTGCTTGATTGTTTGCTTGTTCATGATCATTGTTCTAAGTCCAAATAAATATTAATTTTAATCTTGAAATACTTTGAAATATTTAGATCGTGACAGTCTATAAGATAAACCTTTTCGTAATACAATCGACCCTTTTAAGAATTACTAATCCCGTGGAACGACCTATTCTTACCCTTAACCTATACTATAAATGGGGGTTTATACTTTACTCGTGTGTTAGTTGGAATTTGGATAAAACTAGAACTATAAATTTAAAGCTTTTATAACACATTAAAGTTTTTGGCACCGTTGTCGGGGATTTTTAAGCTATTTTGTAGTCAACTCTGGAAAATTATTTTAACACCCTATCTTTTTCAAAAAATCACCGTACAGTTTTCTGGCAAACTGACACAAACAATTTTTCCTTTGGATGCATACACGTGCTTCTAATTCTGAACTTGTTGAACCGTTACCTGAACCTGAACGTACTCTGAATCAAATACTTTGTCAACGAAATAGAAGAGTTCCATTCGATCAAAGAAACAATCCACCTCAACACCCGAGAATTGTCTATCCGCCAATTCTCAACATCAATTACTTCCGTCACTTTCTTGATATTCTTCTAAATTACGATCCAACATCAATTACTTCCGTCACTTTCTTGATATTCTTCAAAATTATGATCCAATGGATGATGAACCCATGTAGGCTGCCGACCGTATTGTCGCTCTGACTCCCGGTTCCGCGATCACTATTCCTAAAACCGCTAACAAATTTTCAATTAAAGGTAACCACTTGACTCACGTCAAAGGAAACCAATTTGATGGTAGAACCAAAACCGATCCTCATAAACACATTCATGAATTCCTTAGAATTTGCGATATGTTTAAATACAGAGATACCGAGAATGAAGTTGTCTGCTTAATGATGTTTCCCCTGTCACTCACTGGAAAAGCAAAAACATGGTTGGACGAACTCAATGAAGGAACTATCAAAACATAGGATAAACTTTGAACTGCTTTCATTAGCCGATTCTTTCCCCAAGCTCTTTTCGACCGACTCCTTAGAGAAATTCGTGCCTTTTCTCAACATGAGAATGAATCTCTAACCGATGCTTGGCTTCGTATGAAGGAAATGCTCAGAAATTGCCATGCTCATAATCTGTCTAAATGCAATATTATCAAAATCTTTTATCATGGTCTCAACAAAATAACCCAAAAGTTCTAAATGCCACAGGCGGTGCTATTTTCCTCTATAAAACACCAAATCAAGCTTATCAGCTTCTCGAAGATAAAGTCTTACTCAAGCTCGACTGGGCTAAAAATTAAAAAATCAAATCATCTCTTAAGAAAACCGTTCCTTTCGCCGATGAAGGTAGCAGCAATTCCGACACTGACAAAATTATGGCCCGAATTAATACCATGACCATAAAAATGGATGCTCAATACAAAGAACTCCAATCTCGTGCAGAACAACCAACACTCTATCTTTACGATGATGACATACCTATGTCCCGTGAATAAGAGGCTAAATTTATGCAAACTTTCCGTAAGACTCGTTTTTACTATGACTATCGCGACCGAGACTCGAATCGTGATAATTGGCGTTCAACCGGACAAAATGATTACAACCGAGACAACTACCGATCTAACACCGATGATAAATTCTATGATCTTCAAAGACAATTCAACAATTTCATGAAATCTCAACAATCAACCAACTCTTTTCTCAAAGAGACATTCATGGACCTAAAAACTCAACTCGAAACAATAGCCAAAAATTATCAAGCTTCAATCCAAAACCTCGAAACTAAGTTTGACAGACTCGCTGACAAGCAATCTGGTCGACCTTCTAGATCTCTTCCGAGCAACACTCAACTAAACCTATGAGGTAACAACTTTAAAGCCTACCAACCACTACAATCTTGTAATGAGCACGTGAATGCCGTATTCACAAGAAGTGGTAAATCCTATAATCCACCAGATAACCCAAATGATCAAGAAAACAATTCTGAAACTCCTATAAACTTTGATAGCGATGATGAAGAAGATGAACCTACACCACAACCAAAAACTCAACCTCTGAAACTTGTCAAAGAAACGTCGCTATCAAAACCATACAAACCAAAAATCCTATATCCTCAACGCCTTAAAAAAGAAAAAATGGAGGCCCAATACAAAAAATTACTCGACATGATCCGAGCCGTCCAAATCAACGTACCTCTTGTTGACGTCTTAGCCGAAATGCCTAACTATAACAAATTTCTCAAAGAACTCACAAGTAACAAACATAAAATCAAACAAATTTCTGCCGCTTTTCTAAGCGAAGAAAGTTCCACCATTCTACAAAACAAAGTTCTACCCAAACTCGGAGACCCCGAAAGTTTCCTTATTCCTTGCAACTTCAATAAAACTTTCTCATGTAATGCTTTAGCCGACCTTGGTGCTAGCATTAACCTTATGCCATATTCCTTATATGCGAAACTATCTCTCGAAACTCTTAACCTACTAAAATGAGCGTAAGATTAGCTGACCGATCATTCTAATACCCTGTTGGAATAGCTGAAAATATGCTCGTTGAAGTTGGTAAATTCACCTTCCCTACCGATTTTGTTATTCTTGAAATGGAGGAAGATAGAAAAGTTCCTCTCATTTTGGGACGACCCTTTCTTTACACTGTGATGTAGTAATTCGAGTTAAACAGAAACAACTCAATCTAGGGGTTGGGACTGAACGAATGATCTTTAATATTGACCCTGCCATTAAACACTCTTATTCAAACGATGATACCTATTTTAGTATCGATGAAATCTTAGAAGAAGATTTCAATGCTCTTCTAGACGAAGGAAGCAAAATCCTTTATTCTATCGAAGGAACCATTCTTGAAGAATAAATCTTTTCTGAGTTTGATAAATTCATAGCAATGGCTTCAAATGAAAACCATGACTCTGAGTCGGATGAAGAAGAACCGAAATTTGAAAAAATCACCATCAACACGGATTATAAAATCAAAACATCTCTCGAAGAACCTCCCACGGATCCCAAACTCAAACCTCTTCCTGATAAATTAGAATATGTATTTTTGGAAGAACCATCTTTTCTTGCTGTAATCATATCATCTTAACTTTCTGCTCAAAACAAAAGCAAACTTGTATCTATCCTTAAAAAACATAAAGAAGCATTTGCTTGGAAAACAATAGATATTCCTGATATTTGCCCATAATTCTGCAAGCATAAGATACAACTTCTAGATGACAAAAAACCAGTTGTCCAAAAACAGAGAAGGTTAAATCCAAATATGCAAAGTTCCCGTTGCTAGTGATAATGAAGTCAAACAATTTTATAAACCATTATCAAAACCCGGAGTTGGATTTTTAAAACCTAATTTTAGATCAAAAACTCCACCACCTAGAAAAGTCATCAATAATTATCCTTGTCCTAAGACACCACAACCAAAAAGAAACATTGGTCGACAAAAAAACCACGTGGCTTTCCCGTAACTTGGAACAACTTCCCACGTTAAAGTTACATGCCATAGGAAATGTGTCTTCCATTTCTACATCCCAAACCAATTGCATCAAATGCAAGGGATGTTTAGCACTAACAACTTTAGACCCATAAGATATTGGGGACCAAATGTTTGAGGTGTTGCCTTATATAAATAGATATGCCTTGGAGTCGACTTGGAACCTTATGTCATGCTCCAACTACATTCCAAAGGTGCATGTTGGCAATCTTTCACGACATGATTGAAGAAATCAACACACTTAGTATTCATGGACAATTTCTTCGTCTTTGGAAACTCTTTTGACAAATGCCTAAACAACCTCGATAAAATGCTCCAGCATTGTAAAGATGCTCATCTTTTCCTTAATTGGGAAAAATGTCACTTCATGGTCAAAGAAGGAATTGTGCTTAGACACAAGGTGTCTGGCGCAGGACTTGAAGTCGACAAAGCAAAAATCGACGCAATCTTAAAACTTCCACCCCTACCAATATCAAAGGTGTTAGAATCTTTCTAGGACATGCCGGTTTTCACTGACAATTCATAAAAGATTTCTCAAAAATTGCCCGACCTCTAACTAAGCTGCTTGAAAAAGATACTGGCCTTCGAAATCATGGATGAAATGTTCAAAAAAGCATTCGAATTATTAAAAGCATACACAACATGTGCTCCTGTGATCGTAAGCCCAAACTGGAATCTTCCGTTTGAACTTATGTGTGATGCAAGTGATTTCACAGTTAGAGCTGTCTTATGTCAAAAAGATGGTAAAAACTTTCACCCAATCTATTTCGCAAGCAAAACTCTCAAACCAGCTCAACAAAAATACACCATAACCGAGAAAGAACTTATGGCTATAGTTTTTGCATTCGACAAATTTATATCCTATCGTATACTATCAAAAACTATTGTTCACAGTGATCACTCAGCTCTTAAGCATCTGTTTAAAAAACAAGACATAAAACCACGTCTTATTCAATTGATTCTACTCCTACAAGAATTCGATATAGAAATCAAAGACAAAAAAGGTACAGAAAATGTTGTTGCCAACCACTTCATCTCGGATTGACAAAACGAGACAAGTGAGACAATATAAAGTAAACGAGCTAACTTTCCTAGATCTAACCCTTATGGAACTTAACACCAGGATGAACCCATGGTTCACCAGACTTGCAAACTATTTGGTGGGTGATATTATACCAAAAGAGATGACGTACCAACAAAAGAACAAATTCGAACAAATTCTTTTCTGACCTCAAACACTACTTTTGGGAAGAACCCTATCTTTTTAAAGTATGTTCTGACGATATGATCAGACGCTGTGTATCCGGACCAGAAACCCGAACCATTTTAGATCAATGTCACTACGGACTAACCGGTGGACATTATGGACCAAACGTAACCGCTAAAAAGGTCCTAAATTCAGGTTTTTACTGGCCAACAATCATAAAAGAAGCTCATACTCTAGTCCAACTTTGCGAAGCATGCCAAAAGATGGCAAATATATCAAAACGTGATGAGATGCCCTTAACCATCATTCAAGTGTGTGAAATTTTCGATATTTGGGGTATCGACTTCATGGGACCATTCCCAAAATCTCATAAGTTTGAATACATTTTTGTTGCTGTCGATTACGTATCTAAATGGGCCAAAGTTCAAGCTTTACCAAACAATGATGCCCGAGTTGTTGTTACTTCTCTAAAGAAACTATTTTGCCGTTTCGGAATGCCCAAAGCTCTAATTAGCGACTGAGGTACTCATTTTTGTAACAAGATAATGGAAAAGACTATGAAAAGGTATGGAGTAAATCACCGTTTCTCTACATAATACCACCCTCAAACAAGTGGTCAAGTTGAAAACACAAACAGAGCCCTCAAAAGAATTCTTAAAAAGACTGTTAAAGACAATCTTGTTATTTGGTCAAGAAAACTTGATGATGCTCTGTGGGCTTTTCGTACTGCTTACAAAACACCAACCGGAACAACACCATACAAACTCATATATGAAAAGAACTGTCACCTGCCATTTGAAATTAAACACCGTGCACACTAGGCACTTAAGAATTGCAACCCAGATCTCATCGCTGCTAGTGAAAAATGAATGTTTCAGTTACACGAGTTAGATGAACTTAGACATCAAGCCTATGAAAACTCTCGACTGTACAAGGCAAGAACCAAAGTCTGGCACGATAGAAAATTAAGAATGAGAAAAGAATTCAAACATGAAAACAGGGTTTTGCTTTTTCACTCAAAGTATAAATTTAAACAGCCGAAACTCCGATCTCGCTGGTTAGGACCATACATAGTAAAATATCAATATCCATCCGGATATGTTGAACTATATGGAAAAGATGGAAAAACATTTATTGTTAATGGCCATCGACTGAAACTATATCATGAAGAAGAAGAAGATTATAATGACCAAAGGGAAGCAGTCACTCCCTTCTTTACGAAAGAATGAACTATAGAAGCAGGATTCTAGCTAACGACTCTCTTTAAAAATTAAGCGCTTCTCGGAAGGCAACCCGTGCTTTACTTAAGTGTGAAGGAGTTCCCCCTCTATACATCTCCATTCGTATCCTTTATTTATTCTAAAAAAATATTTTCTTTTTGTGTGTTTTTGTATTTACGCAGGTAATATAGCTTAAAGATTGGAAAATTCTGATGTTTGCTCAAGGATAGCTCTCTCGCAACTATACATCTCTATGCCCTGGAAGTACCGTTTTCCCTTAATTTTCTCTATTTCTCTAGTTTATCAGTTATCACATTGAGGGTAATGTTCAACTTAAGTGTGGAGGAGAGCCAAATAGGAAAAATTAATCATATCCCTCCATGTTTGCCCTGCCCAAAAATTTTCTAACTGATATTTCACAAAATTAATATATGTTTCCAATATAAAAAATGCTCTTAGTAAGGCAAGTCCACCTGAATTGATATTATAACTAGCACAACCTAGTCCACTAAATTACGAGAACTATAAGCCTTAGAATATATTCGGGTACCCACCTTTGATACCTAAGATAATTGATGCCTTTAGCCTGTTCGAGTTAAGGTTTGATTGCAATTGCAAGTGTCTCAACTGTCGTTACGGCTGTGTATTTGTAATTTGTCGCCATTTCTGGAACAGTGGTATTGGTTGATAATTATATTTGAGTGAACCGGTAATTTAGAAGCTCTAGAACTTGTGCTTGATCATCATTTACTAGACCAAATCCTGATTAATCATATCTAATGTTAATACTGTTAGTTATGAGGCTAGTTAGTTCATACCATGGACCTCAAAAAGCTTGGGTCATAAAGATCACAGGTGAATCATTTATCAAAGAGGCATTTTTCTAAATCACATTCTCTTTAAGATGGGACCCTTTGCAAAATAATACAGTACAGATGTATATTTTCTCTTGTTGTATAGGGTTAATTGGGGATCTGATGTTAAGACCTAGCTGGTATATTATTGGTGAAACACTATACAAAACTCCGATTGTAATGGTGTAGACCATTTTCTATTAGAATTAGTTGAATGCTAAAGGTTTTTTCCTCAAGGAGACCCAAGCCTGAAAAGGGCCTGGGTACCTAAGAGAAACTAATTTCTCTTTTTCCTGTGCAGATCAATACACTCAAGAACTGGTGATAGAGGGATATTTGTTAGTGGATGCTCATGGCACATGACCGGTAACAAGGATCAAATGGAGGATTTGAATGAATTAATGGTTGATCTGTTACTTTGGACGGTAGCAAAGGCTACATAACTGGTAGTAAAGGATAATAATAAGAGTTGGTTAATTTAGATTTTGATAGTGATGCTTTTGTAAAATGAACTAGGCATTTTAACCTTTTCTCTATATCACAAATATGTGATAGCTGCACAAGGTTGTTTTTACTGAAACTAAATGTCGTGTTGTGTCTTTGACTTTAAGATGCCTGATGAAAATCAAATACTTCTAAAAGGTCACCTTGACATCACAATATAGTACAGTTTGATATGTAGACACCTTATCTTTCAAAATATTATGCCTGTTTGATTGCAAAAAGCCAAATGTGATTGAATCTAAATTATGCACAAGAGGTTAGGTCATATAAATTTTAAAAACAATAAACAAATCGTGTGAAGGGAAACCTTATAATTAGAGGTCTACCTTCCAAGGTTTTCAAAAATGACCACACATGTGTTGCCTGCCATAAAGGCAAACAACACAGGGCCTCTTGCAAGGCCAAGTTAGAAAGATTGATCACTGTGCCACTACACACCTTGCATATGGATCTTTTTGGTCCTACTTCTGTGAAAAGCATTAATCATGCAAGTTATTGCCTTGTAATTACTGATGATTGTACCAGATTTAGTTGGGTATTCTTTTTGGCCTCTAAGGATGAAACTAGTGGCATTCTTCAGACCTTTATTAGGCAGATTGAAAACCAGCTTAGTCATAGGGTTAAAATCATTAGATCAGATAATGGCACTGAATTTAAGAATAGAGATATGCTTGAATTTTGTGGAAACAAGGGAATAAAACAAGAGTATAGTACTGCTAGAACTCCACAACAAAATGGAGTTGCTGAAAGAATGAACAGAACCCTAATTGAGGCTGCTAGAACTATGCTAGCAGATTCTCTCTTACCAACCACTTTTTGGGCAGAAGCAGTTAGTACTGCTTGCTATATTTTTAATAGGGTAAGAGTGACAAAACCTCAAAACAAAACTCCATATGAGCTTTTGTTTGGCCACAAACCAATTATTAGCTACATAAGACCTTTTGGGTGTCATGTTACCATTCTAGATACTCTTAGTGTGCTTGGCAAGTTTGATGGAAAATCTGATGAGGGATTCTTAGTTGGTTACTCACTAAATAGCAAAGCCTATAGGGTTTATAATTTAGTAACCAAAAGAGTAGAAGTAAATCTGCATGTTAATTTTCTTGAAGATAAACCCAATGTCAAAGGAGTAGGATATAGATGGATGTTTGATATTGACTATCTTACTGATTCTATGAACTATATTCCTGTATCTTTGGAGAATCAAGCTAACTCACATGCAGGTGCTTCAGAAGTAACTAACAGTGCAGGTACTCCAACATCAAGGACATCTTCTGAGGAAAAAGATGAGGAAGTAGAGCTTATTGTTGTGCCTTCAGCTGTAAAGATTCCTGAAGAAAAAGATGAATCAAGGACATCTTCCACAAATTCAAGGAAAGAGGAGACCTTGACAGAACCTCAAAAAGAGAAGAAGGATTCCTCTACTGACTCTTTAGAAGACAATCCTAAGATTCAAGCTTTTAGAAGAGAGTTGGAAGAAGTTGCCCTAAAACATTTAGGGACAGTCCCTGAAAACAACACTACCAGTACTCCTTCAGTTAATACTGGTAGTCAAACAGTTAATACTGGTAGGCTTGATCATGATGATTCACTTATGCCAGAGCTCGAAATCTTTCACAAGCCTGAGACAGGAATTTTTGATGAGGCATCTTATGATGAGGAGGGTGTGATAACTGACTTCAACAGTCTTCCTACAGAAATTGAAGTCAGTCCTACTCCTACACTTAGGATTCATAGTATTCACCCAAAAAGTCAAATACTTGGTGATCCTAAGTCAGCTGTGAAATCAGGAGCTCATGCTCTTCTCAGTCATATTCAAAAGCAGCAAAGAAACAATCACAAAGATCAACAACATTGTTAAACAATCACAAAGATCAACAGCATTGTTTGTTTGCATGTTTTCTATCTCAAGAGGAACCTAAAAAGATTGCTGAAGCTTTACAAGATGACAGTTGGGTTCAAGCCATGCAAGAAGAACTGTTACAATTCAAGCTACAACAAGTATGGGTTCTTGTAGATCTACCTCATGGAATGAAGGTGATTGGCACCAAGTGGGTCTACAGAAATAAAAGAGATAAAAGAGGTGTGGTTGTGAGGAACAAAGCAAGATTGGTGGCCCAAGGGTACACCCAGGAAGAAGTTATTGAACTAAGATGAGGTTTTTGCTTCCCTTTGGCAAGAAATGAAGCTATCAAGTTGTTTTTGGCCTTGCCTCATTTATAGTTCATAGTTTAACCAAATGTATGTTAAAAGTGCTTTTCTGTATGGCACTAAAGATGAAGAGTTTATTTCTCACAACCGTCCTGTTTTGTTGATCCTTATCATCCCGCAATAAATGATTATAAGGTGGTCAAAGCTTTGTATGGACTACATCAAGCTCCTAGAGCTTGGTATGCTACTCTATCAACATTCCTAGAGAAGCATGGATACAAGAGGGGCACAATTGACAAGACTTTGTTCATTAAAAGAGACAAAAAGGATATCATGCTAGTTCAAGTGTATGTTGATGATATCATTTTTGGCTCTACCAACAAGTCTTGGTGTGCTGAGTTTGAAGCATTGATGAAAAGCAGATTTCAAATGAGTTCCATGGGTGAACTCACATTTTTCTTAGGTCTACAAGTCAAGCAGAACAAGGGAGGAATCTTCATATCTCAGGACAAGTATGTAGCTGAGATACTCAAGAAATTTGATCTTGTGAATGTGAAAGCTGCAATCACTCCCATGGAAACCAAGTTGCCTTTAACAAAGGATGAGGAAGCTTTTGATGTAGATGTACACTTGTACAGATCTATGATAGGTTCCCTCATGTACTTAACTGCTTCTAGACCTGATATTATGTATGCAGTATGTGTTTGTTCACGTTTTCAGGTTACTCCAAAGACTTCTCATCTCAATGCTGTCAAGAGGATCTTCAAGTATCTCAAGGGCAAACCACACTTGGGCTTATGGTATCCTAGGGAATCACCCTTTGACTTGGAAGCATTCTCTGATAGTGACTATGGTGGGTCCAACCTTGACAGGAAATCCACAACAGGTGGTTGTCAATTTCTTGGACAAAGACTTATCTCATGGCAATGTAAGAAACAGACAATTGTGGCCACTTCAACAACTGAACTGAAATGTAGCTGCTCGCAAATTGCAGTGGACAAGTATTGTGTTTGAAAAAAAAATCAATTGCTTGAATATGGTTCCAATTTCATGAATACCAAAATCCACATTGATAATGAACGCACAATTACAATAATGAAGAACCCAGTTCTATCATTCCTAAGACAAAGCACATCGAGATCCGTCACTACTTCATAAGATATGTTATGAGAAGCAAGCTCATAAGTGTGGAGAAAGTTCACACAGTGTACCTAAATGTAGCTGACTTGGTTTACCAAACCATTTGATGGACCACATCACGGTTTTTAATTACTGGTGGTGTAGCATTGGTATGGATCGAACCCATACAAACCTATAAGTGGATGCTTAGTTGTATATTTGTTTTAATTTCTGGTAGCTTAAGTAGTCTAATACTGTTTTGATAGATTTCATTTTAATCCTGGTACTTATATCATATTAATACTGGTAGTTAAGTAGAGTTTAATTTCGGGTAGTTAGTTTCATTAATTCTTTCTATAAAATTATATTGCAGTAATGTTTTTTCTTTTCTTTTAGACTAATTCCTGTCAGCAATAGCATGGATGAAAGTTGAAGGAGTGCCAAGGTTTTTAACTGTTGAACATTTTTCATACATACTTAATTTGGTTGAAGAAAGAGTTGTAATTCGGGTTGATCTCTATAATTAATTCTGTTTGACCAAATTAAGTCTGGTAGTGGTAACATGTTAATAACAGGTTTCGGGAAAATTTGACATTTTTTCCTGCTTTAATCACTGTTTTATATGTTACTGTTAGAGATTTTTTTAACGGCGCAAATAGTCGTACAACTAGAGACGCTATATATAGATACAGTTTGATTTCTCTTCATACTTTTCCTTTTATTGCTATCATCCTTTTTATGCAAAGAAAAAATTTCCCTTTAAAACGAAAATATCAAGAGTTTCTGTAGAGCGCCCCAAGCATCTACAATTTCTCTCGCATTAAAACCCAAGTATCTAAATACGATTGTCCAATGGCTCAATTAAAGTATTGTGACAAACACAATCAAGTGGGGTTTTGCGCAAGCCTACGAATGCAGGGTTTTGCTGATAAAGTGGATTTTCTTCGAGGTTCCAACCTCAGGTATGCCTTAAGTGCTAATCCAACTATCTATGATTCTCTTGTAAAACAATTTTGGCAAAGTGCTACTGCCAATACTAAAGTTGACGGGTCTCTAGAAATTAATGCAACCATTGATACCATAAGGTACACAATCTCTGAGGCGTCAATTAGGGAATCACTTCAATTAGAAGACGCCACAGGAATCACAATGTTGCCAAATAAGAACCTGTTGAGGGAATGGGCAAATAGGTATCCTTACGAAGGAACCTTTACCTTTTGGAAAAGTTTTCTGGTCACACCCCAATGTCGAATAACTTAGTCCACCATCTTAACACTGTATAAGCCAAAAAGTGGTGGATTGGATCAATTCGTAGGCAATATTGCAACTCTGCTTTGCATCTGATCTAATCCACTGGTAGAGAGTTTATAATTTTTTTCAAAACTATTTTATGATGGTATGTAGGGAAAATATTGAGAGCAAGACAAAGTTTTTGATGTATCTCCATGTTTTCTGTCAAATGATTTTTGATATTCAATAAAGAACAAACACCCTTTACTAGCTGTGATCCTGACCAAAAAGGATATTTGGGAATAGAAAAGGGGTTTTCGGGGCAAACCAAGACCTATATTTGCCTATCTATGATATTTGGTTGCTTAACTACCCCAATGCCAGGACAAGAACATGCTGCTGTGGCTCAATCCTAACCATCCTCATCAACACCTCAAGTACAATCACCACCACCTATTCCTACACCTACACCACCACATATCTCTACACCTACACCACCACCTATCCCTATACCTACACCACCACCTATCCCTACACTTACACCACCATCTATCACTACACCTACACCAATACCTGACAATGAACCTACACCAGATGAGCACATCTATGAGGAGCAATCTCCTGTCCAGCATCACTTCTCACCCCCACAAGAATAGGCTCCAAGTCACATGCCATGGAAGATTTCCTCATGAAGTTTCAAAGTTTGATATCACGAGATTGACATAAAGCCTGGAAACGGATCTCAAACAAACCAAGCTGACCATGGGAAATGCAATAGTGAAGTTAGTCCACGAAGGGTGAAGAATTGGAAGGGTTTTTTGAGGAGGAGGAATTTAGAGTCTTGTCAGACTTGAAAGATAGAAATCTGAAGATGAAGAACCAAAGGTCAGTGGAGGAAAAGTCAAGATGATCCTCTAGATTCTTCAGTACAAGGACTGGTTACTCCTCCTACAACAAAAGTAAAATACTCAGGGAGGAACAAGTGAAGAAAAAAGTCAAACACACTTGAATAGCAGCCAAAACTCTCTCCAAGGTTGCCTCTTTAAAGTCAAGTCTATTGACAAGGAAGGGAATACAAGAGCAGAAAAGAAGACTAAAGGAAAGAAGGTATCTCAGCTTGGACTTTCAAGAAAATTTGATGCCGTGCTGAACAGGATAATACTGCTGTGCTAAACAGGTTAATACTGCTGAGTCGTCTGAACAAGTTATTACGGCTGAAGGAGTTAAATAAACTGGCGTATTAAACTTAGTACTGTTAGGAAACAAGTTAGTACGTTTGTAGTACAATGGAGTCCCACTTCTTCTCAAGATAATGGACCAAAGAGAAAGGGAAAAAGCACCTATTCTCAGAGTGAAGAAACTCCAAAGAAAGTCAAAAGAACAAATTCTACAAGAGTGAAGCTAAGTCCTTGCTGAAGCAATTAGGTTGGATACTTTGCAAAAAGAAGAGGTGGCTAAACAAGTACATTTGGACTCTCAGTCTAGCATAAAGAATTGCAGAAGAAGAAGAATGAATGAGCAACAGAAGAAAAGAAAAGCACAATTCGTTTGAAGCTCAGCATTACACAAAATGAAGAATTTGGGATTTATTAGAGCAAATATTGAAGCTAATGCAGTTGTCAAAAAGCATGTTAGAAGTGAACTTCAAGGAGAAAGATTTTTGCGAAGAAAATGGTTGATCTTGTTAATCAAAGAAAGAAGTATTTTCTGAAGAAAGAGCTAGAGCGAAAAAAGAATAACAAGCCAAGAAACCCAATCACTAAGCTGAATGACCTATAATGTATCGAATTACATGAAGTAATCATGGGACATGAGAAAGATATCTCCACTGAAGCAAATATGCGAGTTTTTGAAAGAAGTCAAGGAAGAATATGAAACAAGCTTGGGAAACAGTTGAATCCTTGAGCACCAATAAGTTTTGAAGCCACTAAAGCTAGTTTTGAAGAGATTTTGGTAAAGAAGCTTCAGACAAAGACACTCACCAAAAAGACTGAAAGATGATAAGCAAAGGATGATGAGGACCAACCAAGAAGTCTGAAAAAGAAGAAACAGAGGTCAAAGGAAAGGATTTGCATACAAGGGTTGATAAAATGACTCTGAAGATTCTGATTAAGTTGTGGCCAAGAAGAGTCTTTCACAGGTACTAACAAAAACTCCAATTAAATCCGTTCCTCTGTAGCTATTGAAAAACACCTAGTGGAGCTACCCATAAATTGATTAAGCAAGGAGAAAAAGGATTACCAAATAGTAGGGAAGATGGAACAGATAAAGTCTAATTAATTTTGGTGCTATGTTGAATGTCTAATCTAGAGAATGAATATTACGAGTTATAAAGGATTGTTAATAGAGTAAAATGGGATGGATGGACCATAAGGAAAAGTTTAGAGAAGGGATTTTGGAAATGTTTAAGAATTATGTTTGAAGAACCTCTTAATACAGATTCTATATGGAGTGAATTAGGATAACAGAAGATCATAAGTTGGAGATATTATGATACTTGTAGAGTACATTGCTTGAACTTAGAGTCCATGGATGTTTATATTTTGTCCCTGGAGAAAATATCCTTTATCTGCTGAGGAATGTCAAACTATTCTGAAAATGAAGGCCCCCTTTTGGATGGAAAGATGAACGCGGATTGCTATAGAATGTTTGAAAATGATGGAAAAAGCAAGCTGGTATAGGAAGTATTGAAGTTTGTAAAGGTTGAAAGTCTAAGGATAGAAGAAGAGAAGGATAACACTTGGTGGAGGTGCTAGTGCACAAACAACAACAAATGGTTTTTATCAATCACCATGTCTAACCAACATAAGAACTGGCAAGTCCAGGAGCAAACGAGCCTTGGGTAAAGACTCCCAAATCCGATCTAGTGGTGACAACTTACAAATAAGTGTATGGTTTTCACTCACCATGAACTGGTCTAAGTGAAGATTTGGGCTCGCCCACAAGTTTATGGCTTGTGGTAAAGGCTGTGGAAAAACCATAACTATTCCATACGGATTATGGCCTTAGGGTAAAGACAAATTGCAAATCCATATAAGATGTGTTGACCCATTAAACCAAAAAGTGGATGGATATCAACTCACCAAGATTTCATGTACAAAGAGTTGAACATGGTTATCAACTCCACCCATGGAATTATACCTTTTCTAGGTGCCAAAGGATTGACTAGCCCTGAGCAAACGGGCTACAGGTAAAGGCATATCAAATCCAATCCATTATGGCTCTAATGGTTTCCCGAAAAACCATATGGTGTATTCAACTACACCAAAGGTTTCAAGACTGATAGTATAGAATGGGATTATCCAGTTTAACCATAGACAATACACCTTTCTTGGTGGCCAAATGACTGAACTAGCTCCAGAGGTGGAATGGCGTAACTTGGTAGAAGAGAACACCAAATCCATTTAAAATTTATCAATGATTACCACGCTCTCACAGAGTTAACACACCTGGCATTGATGAGAATGAGACTGAAACTCTGTGATTGATGTACATAATTGTCAATGTTTGCTGATATGATGGATTGCTGAAGATAACTTTGAAGAATAGCTTTTGCTGGCAAAGATAACGAAGAGAAGAGACTTGAAGTGTTGCAGATCAAGACAACCTTGAAGAATTCTAATTTACCAAACATCCACAGGAAGCTTAAAAGTATTTAAAAAGTAAAGATCAAGAATGTTTTGAAGTGAACTTAAATTTCACAAGTGGAAGACCAAGTTAGGGGAGGATTGTTTTGTTTGGAAAATCTGATTTGTAACAGACTAATACTTGGTAGTATAACAGTTAAGTCAGTATAGTTAGTATTATGGATCGTTAGTATTTAAGTTTAATACTTGCAGACTAAGTAAAGTCTGGCGATTACTAAGTCTTATGTACTGGTAGTCTTAGCAGTACTAGTAGTTAGAAACATGGACATATTTAATTATGTTCATAAGTTAATTCTGTTTGTGAAACAGAATAGTAATAGTTACTTAAGATATCTTAGGAGATAATCTTATGAAAGAATATGTATTATCCTTTCAACATTGATAACGTTGTTAATGCCCATTAGTGTTTCCTTGGAGAATAAGAGGAACCCTAAGGCACATAGTTATGTACGCGTAAGTGATTGAAAAATCAATAAGAACATAGAGCTATAAGCAATTTTAGTATTAATCGTTCTTCTTATCTTTACTCTTAGTGTTAAGAAACTCCGCATATATCACTTGATTTTCATATTTATTATCTCTCCAAATAGATTGAATTGGATTTATCAAGGTTGTCTATCATCTTACAAAGGCAGAGTCAGATCCCTAAACCTAGGACCAACATTTAGAAAGCCTTAAACATCAGGAAGTTGTGATAGTTTCAACATACCAGGTCTCTAAGATAAAGTGGACTTGTAGTTGCAATAATCCATCCAAAGCTTTCCTTATAAGTAGACTTTTTCTGGTGAATCTGGACATGAACCCTTCGGCTGAGCAACATAAACCTCCTCCTTCAGTGGACTATTAAGAAATGCCGTATTTACGTCTCATAACTGAATAGAATATGTGAAAAGACTTGTGTGCTGCTTAGCAACTGAAATCCGAACTTTCTCCCAAGCGAGAGCAACTGGTGGCAAATGATTCTTCAAAATCAATAACCCTCTTCCCTAAGCATAACCTTTTAGCTCAAAAGTCGTGCTTTGTTGCGAATTACAGTCTGATCTTCATCCGTTCTTGTATCTTCCCCAAAACCACTATAGCTTTATAAACCATCCTTGGCCAAATGGTTGTCGACTAGTTTTCCCAGACTTATAGTCCTTGTCGAACTGAAAAGTTCATCCTGCATTGCTCTTCGATCCATGCATAATCAGCCATAGCCAAAGGTCCTACCTTTTAAAGTTTCTTATCGATCAACAATACTCAACCGTGAGTCGCGAACATACACATTTAAGTATCTGTAGCAAGCTGTCCCGTCTTGTTTTGAACTGGCCTGGTTGGATTTTCCGATGAACTTGTTCTAATGGATGATCTCTGGTCTATTGAAAATCATCACTTGTGGTTGAAAATGAATGCACATCCGTATTATCAATGTTGCGTAGGAAGACTCACCAATTTCTTGAACCCGAGTACAAAAAAGGATTGATAAATTCACCCCAACCCTTCTTGTAAATGATGCATTCGGTGCTGATCATTGTTGTTTTGTCTTTGAGTCATGATTGTGTGCTGGATTGTAATATACTTTAATAAAAGTACTAAAGAGAAATTCCAAACCCTTGTTTGATTGAATCTGTCTTACACTTTTTATGGAACAACATTTTGTCTTGGGGGCAACGTGAGGTCAGATTTGTCAAAATCTAGTATGCCTTTTTTCCTTAGTTGAACAAGCCTGAAGAGACATTTTCAATAAGACATCTCTTGTCGTTGTGGTGCGAGGTCTTAACTGTTTTTGATCAGACATCATAGTTCATTGATTTCATCAAACTTGATATATTGGGAACTCAACTATTAAGCGGTTCTCTCTCGTGTTTGTAACCCGATATCCCTTCGACTGAGTAGAATGACCCCACCATGACACATGATCCCCTTTTTCTTTTATCTTATCCAAATTTCTCCCCAATCTCTATTTATTACCAAATGAAACCAAAGATGTGAAGATGTTTTATTGAAGGTTTCCCTGTCAATAATGATGTGATACACCGTCTTTTCCATGAGGCCGATATGAGATTGGATCTTTCTGAGTAAGCATGGGTGGTTGAAACTCCTTCCACATCCCAAAATGATAATGAAGCTTAGAATCTGAAGCATTGTTCTGAGGACCTTATCCATAGTGCGGTTCCGTCTTTCGACAACGCCGTTCTGTTCAGGTGTTCGAGGAGTGGAAGTCTGATGTTCAATGCCTTCTTCTTTGAAATAAGCATGGAGTGTCTTATTCAAGAACTCTGTGCCTCTGTCAGTACGGACACTAATAACTTGAGCTTGAAGATTGCGTTGAATCATCGTGAGAAAGTCTTTAAGAACTTCTGGTGTTTCATCCTTGGATCGTAGAAAAAGAGTCCAAGTGTATCTTGAATAGTCATCAACAATCACCAAAATATATTTCTTCCCATTTATGCTTGCAACCCGCATTGGACCACACAAGTCCATGTGAAGCAAGTTCAGCCTTCCTTTAGAACTTGGAACAACTTTTGACTTAAATGAGCTTCTTTTTGCTTTACTCATTTCACAAGACGAACAAAGTTGATCCTTGACATATTTCAACTTAGGTAAGCCTGTCACAACATCTTTCTTTGAGAGTAAGGTGATGTAATCGAAGTTAAGATGAGAAAGGTTTCTTTCGATGGCCCAAAAACCATGCTTGATTGGTGAACTTTAGCCATGAAACCAGATTGGAGTTGAGAAGTTGTTATTGTGAAGAGATATTGTGAGAGATCGGATCCAACGAGTTACCAGTAAGTAATCGTTTCCTTCCCCCTTAAGATCTCTCACAAAACAAGTAGATTTCCTGAGAGCACCTCAAAATCCGCATCACATAATTGACCAACCGAAACAAGATTTGTGATTGAGCTTCACGTAATAAACCCGTTCAATCGGCATTTCCTTATTCAGATCTCCATAACAAAGAATTGGAGCCAATTGTAATCATTTCCAAAATGAACAGTACCCATAAACTTCTATTCTTTCTCCACAAAATTACACAACATGCTTGAATTGCCCGCATGTGCTTTGTATCCAGAAGTCAAACAATAATACGATAGTTTTGTACAATCTGCAAAAGGGGGAAGAATTAGAGGGCGATGGAACATTGGACAAATTTGATCCTAAGGAATTTGATATCTTCAAGAAATTAGTAATCCTAGAGACAATGTCTATAGTGGGACTAATACTTGTTGATACATTCTCTTTTCCTCCTGATTTTCGGCAATCCATATCTTTTGGTCCTATGTGCTTTTTGTGTCCATTTAATAGTCCTGATGGACATTTCTAGCTATCCACCATTTCCATTCCTGATTTGTATTTCTATGTTGATCGTCCTCATTGACAACTCCTTATAGTAACTGCTTAGATTTCTGATTAGTGGTATCTGATGCAACTGTTTTCTTATGGGGTAGTTGCAACCAGATTTGTATCGCTTTTCTCTTTGGGTTTACTAGCAAAATAGGCACTCCGTCAAAAAACTACTTAGCTTCTTAGTTCAACAGGTCGTTCACAGTCATTCAAGTATCTAAGAAACACAAGCTTCATGATTAGAATAAACACGAGACATTATCCACATTCAGCACAAACAACATTCACATTTGAAGTTCTGGAATTTAAACTGTCATTACACGCAGTTACAGACTTTGTTTTCTTAGAAATACTAGAAATCCTATGATGGTCTTCTACTTCCTTCTTTTTAAACTTCATTGACTATTGTTTGGCATGACCTTAACTTTAACAAAAATAGCACTTAAAAGCTGAGGGTCTGCTAACCACTAGTAGTGTGAATTTACTCCTGAAGATTTAGAAACACGTGAGATTAGTATTCCATTCAAGAAGCCCTGAGCAAACTACGGTTCTCTATTTTGTGTTGTGGTAGTAGGCAATCCTATACATTCCTGGTTTAAGCATATTCAAGTGTAATTACTGCTTGTTTTCTATTCTGAGCAAATTCTGGTTGTGAGGTAGACATGTTTTTAGAAAACACACCAGCCGACACATTAGTTTTTATTAACCGACAGTTTCGTTTGAAAAACATCTCAAATCAGGAGAATTTGAAAAAAGGAGTCCGGTTTTCCCCTAAAACTGATGGTTTTTGGAACCGTTGCATTTGGTTTGTCCGAAGCAACGGATGGTTTTATCAAACTGTTTTTTCCCACAGACTTTCCTTGCATTTCTCAATGAGTTTACTTTTAACTCCAGCTTATGGCAATTTTCTTGTCTTGCATTTGACTTCCAAATCCTTATTTCATGGATATTGTTCACGTTCTTTTCGAAATACATTTGATCATTCTCTTTGCAAATTGAGTTGTTTTTTTCATTTGTTCTTTACATTGTTGTAAAGCAAGTTTCAAGAGAAATCAAGTGGGTTTTCAAGTTTAGCAAAACGTCTTCAAAAGCGTATTATGAACTTTTTGTACCAGATTCCAATTTGTTTCGAAAAGCTTTAGTGCAAGACATCACATTCTTTGACTTTACGAAGATACAATAGCATTGTAATTCACAATAAGCATTTAAATCGAGAAGACAGAGAATGAAAATATGAACAAGTAACAACTTTAGACAACCACTCTTCGAGAAGTAGTATCATATATGTTGAAAAATCAGCCGTTTTAGATTCAACATCGTCACCTCTTTTTCAATGGATTTAACATACTCATAATCTGTCATGGCAAATTCCGTTTTTAAGTTATGTTCAAATCGAAAACTATCATTTTTTGATTTTTAATGGAAAGAGCATAAATTAAGGTTGTAAACAAAAGTTCCAATCATGATCAGTTTGGCACGCGAAAATAGCTACTAGTATGTTTAAAGCCAGTTTGATCAACCAATTTTTTCCTCTAAATTGATTGATTAAAATGTCATGTCGTTAAAGACTTGTCTACTTTTACTAAATGGATTTCCGAAACGGGTAAAAGCAATGTTTTTAGCAATTGTTATGGTCGTTGTTTTAACAAACTTGTATTCCCTTACTCCACATTGTCTTCTAACTTCTTTTGTGGTGCGTTTCCAACTGATAAAGATACCCAGTGAGGGTGCTTTGAAAATTTTATAAAGACTATTTTGTTTTGTGTAATCATATGGTTTCACTATGTCTTTATTCGCAAATTCGAATCAAACAATTTCGATTATCAAAGAGTCTTGTCTCTCCTTGTCAGGGCAAATCTGTTTGCATGATCAGAAGTATCAAATGGGATCTCATACAAACATGGTTTATTAGATTGATGCAATTCTTCATTCATAGGTAACTAGGATTGGCAAAAGGTTAGTCTACCACAAGTAAATAGTCGCGCTATAATTGGTAGCTAACATATGAATGGTCTGAATTGACTGATTACGAGTAATAAACAATTGTCGTTCAAAAACTTTAACTGTTTGTCCATTTTCAACACATTTTTGTCAATATCTTTATCTTCCTAACCTTTTAAGTCCGAATGAACCTTTGTGTTCTCTTATAGGATAACCTTCCAATTGTGACTTTGTTAAAAGACACTTATTGACTAATTTCAGTGTGTTTCTGATTGAAACTGAAATTTTCATAGCCATTATTTTCAAACCTTCTTTAAATTCAATGTCTTTTAAAGCAAATAGTCCCAAGAGTTTCATTTAACTTTGTTTGAAGAATCTCATAATCTAGTCGCCGGCATTAAAGGCATTTGAACTTCTCCAAAACTCATCTGTTTGTTCTAAGTGCAATCAGACAACTATACCCAACAATAAGCCATCCCGCATATCCTACCAGTTCATCAAGCGTAGTATTTGCCCTCCTTCAGTTCTAGAGTCAATGATGCGTTTTGCTTTCTTTAGATTCGCTTTAAAAAACGTTTTTTGTTTCCTCAGTATCAAGAGTTAAATTGCAATTAAATTAGCAAGCGCAGCACGCTCATCAGTACATTCTGCAGATTTTTTCTCAGAATGTTTTCTTTCATTGGCAAACATATTATTTTCAACAATGTTTTGTACCTGTTCCAATGGCGTATCAGAGAACTTGATTCTCTGGTCGGTCAGGTCTCCTCTATCTATCTTCTGTTGTCTGTCGTCTTTCATCTGATTCCTGTCCTTTCTGTCTTCTGGTCTCTGACAGGTAAGACTTCCTGAATTTTTGCCATGAAACCGTAATTTGCTTCAATTCCTTCTTATCAAATCACTTCATTCTGATACAGATCCCAACAACTTGTTGTCATCTCCTGAACTTGTAAAACCGATGATTGAACCTTTTGAACCGTGCACTCTTGAATCTGTACCTGACTTTCATTCAACCTTTTCAAACGTCATCATTAAGCCTTTCTATGGACTTCTCTTTCACCATACATTGTGCAATGATTTCCATGTTTTGAAATTATTGGTTTCCTTAAAGTGATTGAGCTTCCATGTAGTGTATGCATTGAATCATGTAATATTTCCCGAGCAATTGTATTTATACTTGGAAAGCTCGAACATCTATGAATTATGAAATTTTCCAAATAGCACTGCCCTTGATCTCACGAAATTCAGAATTGGAATCCTTCTCGTGAGTGCTTACATTGCTGAATTGCATTTCCAAATTCTGCATGATTGCGAGAAAGCACATACCTAAAAGTCCTTCATTTCGCATCAAAGAGTCGGTAGAAAAGCTTCTCTAAACTCGTAGTACATGGAGGTTTAGAGCACGAGAGATGTATGAATTGTTGTCTTGAGTGCATTCAATTTGTTCAAGGAGTTTTTCTTTTAAATTCGTTTGCTTGCATCGCAGTTTCTTCTTGTTACTCTTGTTCCTCTGAATCTGAACCAAGATAAGTATTCTTTGTTCCATTTAACGTGATTTATTAGTGTAAAAGAGATTCGTTGGATTCATAAGTGGATTTGGATGTGATTGAAGTTAGTGGATATGTATGCAATTAACGTTTACGGGAATTACACGTCCAATGATTTCAACCGGATAAAAAGTTAACCGGGATTTTTTACAAAATCAAATAGTAAAACCTGAATGTATAATTGGTTGTTGCGTTGAGTTTTGTTTCTTGGTATGATTAATACATTTAAGAAGTCCTTGTTGTGGTTTTGTTTTGGCTTATGGTTGATGAATTTGTTTGAATTCTGGCGCAGTGGATTATGAAATTTTTTTTTCCCTTATTACCAAAAACTAAATTTTGGTGTAAAATAACTAAAAAGGCTATAGAAAAAAAATTAATTTTAAACTTAATTTTTTCCCGGCCAAAAAGTGGTCCGAGCTAAAAAAGGTGTCGACCAGAATTTTTTTACCCTATAGCCAGAAATTTGAATTATAATGTAAAAATAAGTTAAAAGGCATATACAAAAATAACATATTACTCAACATTTTACCCGTAAAAAGTGTCGCTAAAAAGGGTGTCGTTTGGAATCGTTGCCTAAAGATGAAAATTCACCAAACCGGCCACGATGACTTCGTAACACGCCGTCTTGATTAGTTAACACGCTCGTGCCACATTAATTTAGCAAACCGCCGATGTGTTAATTAACAACTCGCCCCCAAACTAGTTTTAGCTAACTCGCCGTGGGGATTTATTCAAGCAACTCGCCGTGTATTTTTAAATTGGCCAGAGTGACGTTTATTTTTGGCAATATAATAAGCAAGTCGCCGTGAACCTGTTAGTAACTCGCTGCCAAAATAAATTAATTATTTAAGCAACTCGCCGTTGACCTAGTCAAACCTCCGTGACACTTTTCCTAAAATCAAGGATCTTGTTCCAATAGGGTGTGTAACTCGCCGGCTTGAAAACAATATTATAACTAACTCTCCACGATAAACACTAGCTCGATTTAAGCAACATCAATCCCTTTGAGCTTTTTAACCACGATTCAAAGTTAAAACATGCAATACTATGTGTGTATATCAAGTTTGAACACACCTTAACTCGTATTTCTTTGAGAATCGTCCAAAATTAGGCAACTCTCCACGAAGAACACCAAATAAATTCGAATCTTTTAAGCTAGATTTCGAAACTTGGAAGGCTTAGTGTATCTCTTGTAGGAGCAACAATACTCTTCTTAGCATTTATAGCATGAATAACCACAAGATTAACCAACAAAGTAAGCCCAAATAATCTATTTGAGCCGTGGGCTTTTTTAAAACAAAATAAGCCACGAAATTTGCTAATCAACCCAAGAATCAAATAAACACAAATCCAACCCTTTGCGCTGCTTCTCCATTGTAGGAACCCGTAATCACACTTCATAACATACAACATATAAGAATCAAACTAGAGAAAAAGAGAGGAGAGATGAGTAGTTATTGTAGAGTAGCGAAAGAAAGAGAGAGAGAGATGAGAGAAAATAGGAAAAGGAAAATTATTTTAGAATGAACAACTAACTTTTCCAAAGAGGAAAAGTTACTTATATACCCCGACACATTAAGTGACGTTTGGGATAATTGACTAGGACCCGGGCTCGGGTTTTGCTTGGGATTAAACCTGAAACATATACAATATTAGATTAACTATCGAGCCCGATTCTCGATGCTTTCCTATTACAACGTTAACTAATTAAATGACCGAGACTCGTACACGTAATGAACGAACTTCTTGTTCGGCTCAATATTTTGATTCTAACATTTTCCCTCCCTCCAAAACAACCAACCTTTGAAATGAAATCACCAATTTCCGACAACGTTTTGATGAATCTTTTAGTGAGGCATGGGATCGATTCAAGGATCTCCTTCGTGCATGCCCACATCATGGTTTCTCAGAATTACATCAACTCGATACTTTCTACAATGCTTTGAATTCTAATGATCAAGATTCGTTGAATTCCGCCGCGTGTGGTAATTTTTTGGTCAAAATGCCTCGAGATTGCTTAGCCATCATCGAGAGCAAATCCAAAGTTCATTATTCATGAAACAAAGTGATTGTTTCCAAAGTGAGTACGAGCTCTTCTACCCCCGGTGTTTCACCCGATGTTGTCGAACTTAAAGATATAGTGAGAGCCTTGCTTCTCGATAAGAAAAACCAATCCCAAGCTCCCGCTACCGTAACAGCGGTTGAGGAAAGTTGTGTAACTTGCGGTGGTGCTCATTCTTACCGTAATTGTCCCGCCACCGATGGTAATGTTTATCGTGACAATATTCAAGAATACGTTTCACAAGCTACCGCGGTTAACTACAACCAAGGAAATACTGGTTACCGTCATCCGATAGTTGCAAATCAAATTCGACCTCCCGGTTTTCATCCTGTTCAAAACAATCAAAACAATCAAAGGAATAATCAAAACCGTTACAATCAAAACCGGGGAAATAATTACAACCAAGGTCCAATTTATCAACCTCCGGCTTACCAAGCTCTAACTCCTCAAACACAAGGTGTGTCAAAGGATGACTTTCAAATCTACATCAAGGCTAATGATGCGGTTATGAAAAATATGCAAGACCAAAACCAAAACATGCAAAACCAACTGACCAATTTAACGGAGATGCTTACCAAATTCATGAATACCAATACCGCCTCTACTTCGGGCTAGGGTTCTCTTCCTAGCAACACCGGTGTTAACCCGAGAGGTGATACGAAAGCCATCACCACCCGAAGTGGAGTTTCTTATGATGGGCCTCAAGTTCCACCTCCGCCTTTTTCTCTTCCTAAGGTGGTGGAACAAAACGAACCTGAGTAACAAAGGACTACGGTGCCACCCAAGCACCGAAACATCAACCTCAGGAGGTCAAAACCCAAAATTAATGATCCAATGTTGCTCATAAATCCAAATACTAAACCGACCATACCTTATCCTTCAAGGATTAACAAGGAGAAACTCCATGAAAAAGATAATCTTTTAGCTTTGAAATTTATGGAAATTTTTAGGAATCTTCATTTCGAGCTTAGTTTCGTGGATGCTCTCCTACACATGCCTAAATTTGCACCAATTTTTAGAAAGCTTCTCAATAACAAAGATAAGATAATTGACTTAATCAAGAACCACGGTGAATAAAAAAGCTCGGCGTGTTAACCTCAAAAATTTACCCGAAAAACTTAGAGACCCCCGATAGATTTCTCATACCATAGATATTTTTCTAGAGATTGATGAAAGCTTACCTTGGCCGAATCACGTTTGCAAGCATCAACTAATACCCTCTTTTCCGTATGGGAGACAGCTAAATTCCACGGATTGACCAAACCCGAAATTGATACTTGAAACTTGCCCGACTGAACGCTTAACTACTCCTACCGGCATCTCCGAGGATGTTTTCGTACAATTGGAACATTTTTCTATTACTAGCCGACTTCTGATGTTTTGATTATATTTCCTGAACCTTGGGTTCCATAGATTCTTGGAGACCTTGTTTTATCTTATCTTTTGTGTAGGGTTTAATATAAAGTTGTGTTAGTTATGAATACGTGGTGGTTTCTTGATGATGGCATGAGCCTTGATTGATGTTTTCACATGTTGAACAAATGACCCTTGTCGACATGATGACCAATCCGTGAACATTCCATAGTTGGTGATACTAAGACAATTCTCTACACAATTACTATTGAATCGGTTAACCGAGTCGATGTTATCCGTAAGTAACTTGTGAGGATTATGCTCCAAAAGTACTTGGATTTTTCATACTTTCCAAGAGATGTAGTGCAATCCCAACTTTAACTTTGGAACCACTCCTTCTTCTCTACTTCCCACCTCTTTTACTCCTTTTAAGGGAGGTGACTTCATTTTGGAAGAAATTGAAGCTTGTCTTACTAGCGAATCAATTCCACCGGGAATTGATGATACTGACTTCGATCTAAAAGAAGACCTTCTCACCCTTGAAAGATTGCTTAATTCTGACCTAACTTCCACCCTCCCTCCGGAAGAACAAAATTTTAATGAACTTAAGACCGTTGAACCTTCTAGTGATGAACCACCCGAGCTTGAGATCAAAGACTTACCACCTCATCTTGAGTACGTGTTTTTGGAGGGTACCGATAAATTACCTGTCATAATCGCTAAAGACTTAAAAGATGAGGACAAGACCGCTCTTCCTAAGGTTCTTAGATCACATAAGCGTGCCATAGCTTGGAAGATGTCGGATATTAAGGGAATAGATCCAAAGTTTTGTACTCATAAGATTTTGATGGAAGATAATGTTAACCCCACGGTGCAACATCAAAGACGGTTTAACCCAAAAATTCATGAGGTTATCAAGAAAGAAGTTATCAAACTTCTTAAAGCCGGATTAGTTTATCCCATCTCCGATAGCCCATGGGTTAGCCCCGTCCATTGTGTGCCCAAGAAAGGTGGTATAATCGTAGTTGAAATTGATGAAAATGAATTGATACCTACTCGATTAATTACGGGATGGCCGTGTAAGCCTTGAACTACCGAAAAGTTAAATGGATGACCAACCCGTAAAGATCATTTCCCCTAACCGTTTATGGACCAAAGTGCTTGAGAGACCATCTCGTGAAACGAAACTAATTGTTTCTAGTATGGTACTCTCGGGTTACTATTCTGGTATGTGCTTATTAACACATAACCTTTTTACCTTTAAAAACAACTAATATACCAAAAACGGACTAAAATACCAAATATTATTCTTGTTAAAATGATTGCGGTGAGAGAATTATCACACCGTAAATATAGTATATGATATATAATAAAATATAAAAAGATAAAAAAATAAGTAGTAAAAATCCATAATACCATAAAACGAGAAGTAGTATAGATTGTTCCACCGGGTCGTTTATCCCCAAACGAGGCTGGACTTGAAATCGATACAGTCGAAGATTTTAGTTTAAATTGAAGGAATTTATTTTGGGAGAGTGGAAAAAGTCAAATTAAACAATAACCGAATAAAAACGTTTCAGAAAAAAATCCTAGAAATTATAAATTAAACTAAAAACGAGGGCCCGAATCCCGACAAAAGGGGAAAACCAAAATCTTTAAAAATAAACCTACGAAGAAATTTTTTGCGTCTAAACTACGTCTAGAGATCAAATAACGAAGAATGCAAACTACTAGACCGAAAACGAGTTACTTTGAACCCCAAAAACGAGTCCAAACAAAATCCCGTACCCGACCCGTTCTTTAAAAGATGAAAAAGTGTAAAATGACAACCCTATTAAAAATTTTATATTTTTCCTACAAACTAGATGACAAAAGAAAATTTTCTAAAAAAGCAAAATATTTTTTTGATAATTTTTGTATTTTTTATGAATTAAATAAACTTTTACCGAAATTAAATTATAAAAAATATTAAACGATTACTAAAAATTCTGAAAAATTTACAAAAAATACTTTACGCTATAAATTACCTACGAAAAATAAGAAACACCAAACAGCTTATGCAATAAGCCCGAAAATAAGCTTATTCAGCTTATAAGCTTAAAAGCTCAAAACCCCTTTAAATAACTAAGCCCTTGAGTCTTTAACGAAAAAGACCCAAGGGCGCAGTGGTAAGAGTGGTGTTAAAGGGGGGATTGTATCGCTTGGTCCCGGTGTGAGCATGACGTCGAACCCGGGACCAAGCGATACAAACCCCCTTTAACACCACTCTTACCACTGCGCCCTTGGGTCTTTTTCGTTAAAGACCCAAGGGCTTAGATATTTAAAGGGGTTTTGGAGCTTTAAGCTTATAAGCAGAATAAGCTATTTTCCGGGCTTTATTGCATAAGCTGTTTGGTGTTTCTTATTTTTCGTAGGTAACTTATAGTGTAAAGTATTTTTTGTAAATTTTTCAGAATTTTTAGTAATCGTTTAATATTTTTTATAATTTAAATATCGGTAAATAGATAATTTTAATTCATAAAAAATACAAAAATTATCAAAAAAATATTTTGCTTTTTTAGAAAATTTTCTTTTGTCATCTAGTTTGTAGGAAAAATATAAAATTTTTCGTAGGGTCATTTTTACAACTTTTCATCTTTTAAAGAACGGGTCCGGGTACGGGATTTTGTTTTGACTCGTTTTTGGGTCAAACGAACTCCGTTTTCGGTCTAGTCTTTATTTCATTCTTCGTTAATTGATCTACTAGATAGTGTTAAAGCAAAAATTTCTTCGTAGGTTTATTTTTAAAGATTTTAGGTTTTCCCCCTTTTGTTCGGGATTCGGGCCCTCGTTTTCTAGTTTAATTTCATAATTTCTAGGTTTTTCTTAAACGTTTTTATTCGTTATTGTTTAATTTGACTTTTTCACTCTCCCAAATCAATTCCTTCATTCAAACTCAAATCTTCGACTGTATCGATTTTCCAGTCCAGCCTCGTTGGGGATAAACGACCCGGGAACACTCTATACTACTTCTCGGTTTTATTGATTATTGATTTTTACACTTATTTATATATTTTATATTTTATTATATATTATATATATTTACGGTGTGAATCTTCACCAATCAATTTTAACAAGCATATATTTGGTATTTTAAGTCCGTTTTTGGTTATTTTAGCTTGTTTTTAAAGGTAAAAGGTATGTGTAATTAAGCACATACCAGAAAGTAACCCGAGAAACCATCTAGAAAACAATAGTATTCGTTTCCCGCGAGTCTCTCAAGCATTTGGTCCATAAACGGTAATGGAAATGATCTTTACGGGTGGCATCATTTAACTTTCGGTAGTCAATGCATACACGCCATCCCGTAATTAATCGAGTAGGTATCAATTCATTTTCATCAATTTCAACTACGACTATACCACCTTTCTTGGGCACACAATGGACGGGGGTAACCCATGGGCTATCGGAGATGGGATAAACTAATCCGGCTTTAAGAAGTTTGATAACTTCTTGTCTTGATAACCTCATGAAATTTTGGGTTTAAGACCGTCTTTGATGTTGCACAGTGGGGTTAACATATCTTCAACAAAATCTTATGTAGTACAAAACTTGTGATCTAATCCCTTAATATCCGAAAAAAAAAAAAAAAAAAAAAAAAATAAAAAAAAAAATAAAAAAAAAATAAAAAAAAAAAAAAAAATAAAAATATAAAAAAATAGAAAAAAAAAAAAAAAAACTTTCCAATCTATGGCACGCATATGTGATCTAAGAACCTTGGAAGCGGTTCTTGTCTCATCTTATAAAGTCTTTAGCGATTATGACAGTAATTTATCGGTACCCACCAAAAACACTACTCAAGATAGGTGGTAAGTCTTTTGATCTCAAGCTCGGTTGGTCATCACTAGAAGGTTCAACAGTCCGTTCATTAAAATTTTGTCTTCCGGAGGGTGGGTGGGAAGTTAGGTCAGAATTCAGCAATCTTTTCAAGGGTGAGAAAGGTCTCTTTTTAGATCGACGACCATTATCATCTATTCCCGGTGGAATTGATTCGCTAGTAAGACAAGCTTCAATTTCTTCCAAAATGAAGTCACCTCCCTTAAAAGGAGTAAAAGAGGTGGGAAAAGTAGAAAGGATTGGTTCCAAAGTTAAGGTGGGATTGCCACTCTTGGAAATGTCCGAAAATCCAAGTACTTCTTGAGCATACTCCTCACAAGTTACATCGATAACATCGACTACGTTAACGATTCAAAAGTAATTGTAGGAGAATGTCTTAGTTCACCAACTTTGAATTACGGATTGGTCATCATGTCGAAGGGTCATTTGTTCACCGTGAACATCACTCAATGCACATGCCATCCACAATGAAGTTTCTCGTCCCAAGATCAAAGGAACCCGAGGATCAGCAATATAATCAACGACAACGAAGTCGGCCAGAAAGAAAAATGTTCCAACTTTTACGAAAAACATCCTCGGCGATGCCGGTAGGAGTAAAATCTTCGAGGTCGGCAAGTTCAAGTATCATTCGTGGGTCTTGTCAAATCCCGGTATATTTTAGCTTTTCCCATACGAAAGAGGTATTAGGTTGATGCCTTGCACCGAATCGGCCGAGGCTAAGGCATCATCAATCTCTAGAAAATCACATTGTAATGAAGAAATCTATCGGGGTCTCTAAGTTTTTCGGGAAACTTTTGAGGGATAACCGCCGAGCAATTTTTATTCACCGGTGTCTTGATTAAGTCAATTATCTTATCTTTGTTATTGAGAAGCTTTCTAAAAATAGTGCAAATTTAGGCAAGTTAGGAGAGCACCACGAAACTAAGCTCGAAAGAGAGATTCTAAAAATTTCCATAAATAGACAAAGCTAAAAGATTATCTTTTCATGGAGTTTCTCCTTGTTTAATCTTGAAGGAAAAGGTATTGTCGTTTAGTATTTAGCAACAATTGCTCATCATTTGGGTTTAGACCTCAGAGTTTGGATGTTTCGTGCTTGGGTGCACCGTATCCTTTGTTACCTCAGGTTCGTGTTCCACCACCTTAGGAAGAGAAAAAGGCGGAGGTGGAACTTGAGGCCCATCATAAGAAACTCCACTTCGGGTGGTGATGGCTTTCGTATCACCTCTCGGGTTAACACCGGTGTTGCTAGGAAGAGAACCCTAGCCCGAAGTAGAGCGTATTGGTATTCATGAATTTTGGAAGAGCCATCTCCGCTAAATTGGTCGTTTGTTTTGCATGTTTTGTTTTTGGTGCTTGCATATTTTCTCATACCGCATCAATTAGCCTTGATGTAGATGGAAAGTCCGTCCTTGACACACCTTGTGTTTAGAGGAGTTAGAGCTTGGGTAAGCCGGAGGTTTGTAAATTGGACCTTGGTTGAAATTATTCCACTGGGTTTTTGATTGTAACGGTTTTGATTATTCCTTTGATTGTTTTGATTGTTTTGAACAGGATGAAAACCGGGAGGTCGAATTTGATTTGCAACTATCGGATGACGGTAACCAGTATTTCCTTGGTTGTAGTTAACCGCGGTAGCTTGTGAAACGTATTCTTGAATATTGTCACGATAAACGTTGCCATCAATGGCGGGACAATTACCGTAAGAATGAGCACCACCGCAAGTTACACAACTTTCCTCGACCGCTTTTACGGTAGCGGGAGCTTGGGATTGGTTTTTCTTATCGAGAAGCAAGCTCGTCATATATCATAAGTTCGACAACATCGTGTGAAACACCGTGGGTAAAGACAAGCACGTACACACATTGGAAATCAAGTCACTTTGAATCCTGAATAATGAACTTTGTATTTTGCTCTCGATGATGGCTAAGCAATCTCGAGGCATTTTGTCCAAAAAAATTACCACCCGCGGCGGAATTCAACGAATCTTTTGATCATTAAAATCAAAGCATAATAAAGAAAGTATCGAGTAGAAAGTATTCTGAGAACCATGATTTGGGACATGCACGAAGAGAGCCTTAATCGAATCCCATGCCTCACTAAAAGATTCATCAAAACGTTTTCGAAATTGGTGATTTCAATTCAAAGGATGGTTGGTTTTGGAAGGATGGAAAATGTTAGAATCAAAATATTGATCCGCAACACGAAGGTTCGTTCATTACGTTACGATCTCGGTTCATTAATTAGTTAACTTTTAATAGGAAGCATCGAAATCGTCTCGATAGATATTCAATAAAGTAAAATGTTTCAGGATTATCCCAAGCAAAACCCGAGCCCGGGTCCTAGTCAATTATCCCAAACGTCACTTAATGTGTCGGGGTATATAAGTAACTTTTCCTCTTTGGAAAAGTTAGTTGTTCATTCTAAAATAATTTTCTTTTTCCTATTTTCTCTCATCTATCTCTCTCTCTCTTCTTTCTCTCTCTACAAAACAACTCATCTCTCTCTCTAATTCTCTAGTTTGATTCTTATATGATGTATGTTATGAAGTGATTACGGGATCCTACAATTGGAAGCAGAGCAAAGGGTGATTGAATGTTTTGTGATCTTGTGTTGAATAGCATATTTCATGCCTTATTTATTTTAAAAAAAGCCCACGGCTCAAAAAGATTATTTGTGCTTACTTTGTTGGTTAATCTTGTGGTTATTCATGCTATAAATGCTAAGGAAGAAGTATTGTTGCTCCTACAAGAGATACACAAGCCTCAAGTTCGAAATCTAGCTTAAAAGATTCGAATTTATTTGGTGTTCTTCGTGGAGAGTTGCCTAATTTTGGACGATTCTCAAAGAAATACGAGTTAAGGTGTGTTCAAACTTGATATACACACATAGTATTACATGTTTTAACTTTGAATCGTGGTTAAAAAGCTCAAAGGGATTGATGTTGCTTAAATCGAGCTAGTGTTTATCGTGGAGAGTTAGTTATAATATTGTTTTCAAGCCGGCGAGTTGACAACCATATGGAACAAGATCCTTGATTTTAGGAAAAGTGTCCACGGCAGGTTTGCGACCTATGTCAACGGCTAGTTGCTTAAAATAATTAATTTTTAATATGCAGCGAGTTACTAACAGGTTCACGGCGACTTGCTTATTATATTGCCAAAAATAAACGTCACTCTGGCCAATTTAAAAATACACGGCGAGTTGCTTGAATAAAACCCACGGCGAAGTTAACTAAACTTGGCGGCGAGTTGTTAATTAACACGGCGGTTTTCTAAATTTTATGTGGCGGCGAGTTAACTACTCAGACGGCGAGTTACTAAGATCATGGCGGTTTGAGTGAATTTCATCTAGGCAACGAGTTTCCAAACGACACCTTTTTAGCGACACTTTTACGGAAAAAGTTAGTAAAAAGTAATTTTATATATCCCTTTCTAACTATTTACTACATTAAATTCAAATTTTGGTAATAGGGTAAAAAAAATTCGGTCGACACCTTTTTAGCGACACTTTTTGGCGGGAAAAATTAAGTAAAATATAATTTTTTTCTATAGCCTTTTTAGCTTATTTTTACACCAAATTTAGATTTTGGTAATAAGGTAAAAAAAATTTCATAATCCAACTGCGCCGAATTCCAAACAAATCATCAAACCATAAGCAAAACCAAAACATCAACAAGGACTTTAAAACAGTATTAATCATACAAGAAAACAAACCTAACAACAACAATTATCCATTCATGTTTTTCTATTGATTTTGAAAAATCCCGTTTAACTTTGTTATCTGTATTAAAATCAAGACTGTAAAATCCCGTGAACGTTAATTGCATACATAACCACAACTTCAATCACATCACATCCACTTAAGATCCAACAAATCTTTTACACTTCATAATTCACGTTAAAATGGAAACAAAGAATACTTCATCTTCGGGTTCAGATTTAGAGGAACCAGAGATACAGAAACTGCAGATGCAAGCAAAGAATTTAAAAGAAAACTCCTTGAACAAATTGAATGCACTCAAGACAACAATTCAACATCTCTCGAGCTCCAACCACTCAATGTACTACGAGTTTAGAGAAGCTTTTCACCGTCGACATTGATGCGAATGAAGGCTTTTCAGGTCTGTGCTAATCTCGAAAATCAGAATTTGGAAATGCAATTCAGCGAAGAAACACTTCACGAGAAGGATTCAATTCTGAATTACGTTCTATCAAAGGGCAGTTTTGAAACAATTCATACATTCAAAATGTTCGAGCTTTCCAAGTATAATGACAAAATGCTCCGGGAAATAGTTACCATATTTCAATGCATACACTACCATGGAAGCTCAAACCTTTAAGGAAACAATAATTCAAAACATGGACTCCATTGAACAATGTATGGTTGAAAGAGCAAGTCATGAGCAAGAGCTTAAGATGACGTTGAAAAGGTTGAATGAAAGTCAGGTACAGATTCAAGAGTGCACGGTTCAAAAGGTTTAATCATCGGTTACAAGTTCAGGAGATGAAACAAGCAGTGGTATTGTATCAGAAGAAGAGATTGATAAGAAGGAATTGGAAGCACATTACGGTTTCATGGCAAAAATTCAGGAAGTCTTACCTGCAGAATCAAATTCTACTGATACGCCATTGGAACAGGTACAAAACATTGTTGAAAATAATATGTTTGCCAATGAAAGAAAACATTCTGTAGAAAAATCTGCAGAATGTAACAGATGAGCGTGCTGCGCTTGCTAATTTAATTGCAAATTTAACTCTTGATACTGAGGAAAACAAAACAATTTTAAAGCAATTAAAGAAAGCAAACGCATCATTGACTCAAGAACTGAAGGAGTGCAGAACTAACCTTGATGAGACTGGTAGGGCTCTGGGGGAGGCTACTAGTTGTCGGGATAGTTGTCTGATTGCACTTCAGAACAAACAGAATGAGTTTGAGAAGTAAAAAGCTTAATGAACCGGAACGGATTGATTATGATATTCTTCAAACAAAGTTTAAATGAAACTCCAATGACTATTAGCTTTAAAAGACATTGAAATTAAGAGAAGGTTTGAAAACTAAAGGCTAAGAAATTTCAGTTCTCAATCATGAAACACACAGAATAAGTCAAAAAGAGACATTTACAAAGTCACCATTGGAAGGTAATCTCTATGATAAACAAAGGCATTTCGGACTTAAAGGTTAATGGAAGATAAAGAAATGACAAAATTGATTGAAAAGGACAAACCGTTAACGTTAATATGAACAAATAGATTTTATAACTCGTAATCAGTCAATTCCAGACCATTCAAATGTTTAGCACCCTAATGCTCGACAAGATAAGTTGTAGACTAACCTTTTGCCAAATCCTAGGTACCTAACAAGAAAGCTCAATCCTAATAAACCCTGTTATGTAGAGATCCCAATTGATACTATCTGATCCTGCAAACAGAATTTGCCCCTGAAAGTGAAAGAGACCGAAGACTCTTGATAACGAAAGACGATCAAAATTGAATAAATGAAATAGTGAAACCAAATGAATACACAAAACAAAATTAGTCTTTATAAAATTTTCAAAGCACCCTCACTTGGATAACTTTATCATTGAAACCGCACAAAAGAAGTTTGGAATAGCAAATGTGGAGAAAACCGTTTGTTAGAACAAGACCAAACATTGCTAAAAACATTGCCTTTCTACCCGTTTCAAAATCCATTAGTAAAAGTAGACAAGTTTTTAACGACATGACATTTAACATCAATCAATTTAGAGAAATTGTTGATCAAACTTGGCTTAAACATAACTAGTAGCAATTTTCGCTTGCCAACTCTCAAGATATGGACTTTTGATAAAAACCTTATTAAATGCCTCTTTCCATAAAATCCACAAAATGATAGTTATTCGTTTTGAACATGAACTTAAAACGAAATGTGCATGAAGAATTATGAGTATTTTAAATCTTGAAAAAGAGGTTTTACGATGTTGAATCTAAAAATGCTGATTTTTCAAACATAATTATCTACTTCTCGAAGAGTGTGTGTCTAAAGATGTTCATGTTCATATTTTTCATTCTCTTGTCTGATTAAATGCTAAGCTGAATTACAAAGCTTTGTATCTTCATAAAGGTCAAAGAATGTGAATGTCTTTCACAAAAGCTTCGAAACAAATTGAATCTGTTAAACAAAAAGTTCATAATACGCCTTTTGAAGAGTTTTGACTAAACTTGAAAACAATTGAATTCTCTTGACCTTGCTTACAAACAATGTAAAGAACAAATGAAAAACAACTCAATTTGCAAAAGAAAATGGATTCAGCAAAAATGTAATTCGAAAAGAACGTGAAAAATATCATGAAAATACAGGATTATGAAACTCAAATGCAAGACAAGAACATAAGCCATCAGTGAGTAAAAGAAACTCATTGAGAAATGGCAAATGAAAGTCTGTAGAAAAATAAAAACTCAGTTGATAAACATCCGTTTGTTCGACAACCAAATGCTCAACCGGATTCCAAAACCAATCAGTTTAGGAAAACCGACTCCTTTTCAAATTCTCCTGAAATGAGAAGTTTTCAAACGAAACAGTCGGTTAATAAAACTAATGTGTCGGATGGTTTGTTTAAACAAGTCACTCAACAAATTTGCCTCAGAATAGAAAACAAGCAGAAATACACTCGAATATGCTTAAACCATGAATGTATAGAATTGCCACTACCAACAACAAAAAATAGAGAACCGTAGTTTGCCTCATGCTTCTAGGAATACTAATCCTCACGTGTCTAAATCTTCAGGAGTAAATCACACTACTAGTGTTACTGACCACAGCTTAAGTCTATTAAGTTAAAGATAAGGTCCATGCAAACAATACGATCAATGAAGTTTAAAAGAAGGAAGTAGAAGCCCATCATAGAATTTCTAGTAATTCTAAGAAAACAAAAGTCTGTAACGGCGTGAAATTGACAGGTGTTAAATTCCATACATCAAATGTAATGTTGTCTTGTGCTGAATGTTGGAAAAATGTGTGTTAATTCTATCAATGATGCCTTGTGTTTCTAGATACTTGAATGACGTGAACGCTAGAACTAAGAAGCCTAAGGTAGTGCCTATTAGTGCTAGTAAACCCAAGAGAAAAGCGAACAAATCTGGTGCAACACCCCATAAGAAAACAGTTGCATCAGATACCACTAATCAGAAATCCAAGAGTTACTATAAGGAGTTGTATGAGAATACAAATCAGGAATGGAAATGGTGGATAGCTAAGAAATGTCCATCAGGATATAAATGGACACAAAAGCCACATAGGACCAAAAAGATATGGATGCCGAAAATCAGGAAAGAGAATGTATCAACAAGTATTAGTCCCACTATAGACATTGTCTCTAGGATTACTAATTTCTTGAAGATATCAAATTCCTTAGGATCCAATTTGTCCAATGTTCCATGGTCCTCTAATTCTCTTGCAGATTGTACAACTCATCGTATTCATTGTTGACTCTGGATGCACAAAGCACATGACGGGCAATCTCAAGCTGTTGTGTAATTTTGTGGAGAAGTTTCTGGGTACTGTTCATTTTGGAAATGATCAATTTGCTCCAATTCTTAGTTATGGAGATCTGAATCAAGGAAATGTCACGATCGAACGGGTTTATTACGTCGAAGGCCTCAATCACAATCTTTTCTCGGTTGGTCAATTATGTGATGCGGATTTTGAGGTTGCTTTCAGGAAATCTACTTGTTTTGTGAGAGATCTTCAGGGAAACGATTTACTAACTGGTAATCGTGGATCCGATCTCTACACAATATCTCTTCAAGAAACAACTTCATCAACTCCAATCTGTTTCATGGCTAAAGCTTCACCAACTCAAGCATGGTTATGGCATCGAAGACTTTCTCATCTTAACTTCGATTACATCACCTTACTCTCAAAGAAAGATGTGTGGACAGGCCTTACCTAAGTTGAAATATGTCAAGGATCAACTTTGTTCATCTTGTGAAATGAGTAAAGCAAAAAGAAGCTCATTTAAGTCAAAAGTTGTTCCAAGTTCCAAAGGAAGGCTGAATTTGCTTCACATGGACTTGTGTGGTCCAATGCGGGTTGCAAGCATAAATGGGAAGAAATATATTTTGGTGATTGTTGATGACTATTCAAGATACACTTGGACTCTTTTTCTACGATCCAAGGATGAAACACCAGAAGTTCTTAAAGACCATCATACGATGATTCAACGCATCTTCAAGCTCAATGTATTATTGCCCGTACTGACCGAGACACAGAGTTCTTGAATAAGACACTCCATGCTTATTTCAAAGAAGAAGGCATTGAGCATCAGACTTCCACTCCTCGAACACCTAAACAGAACGGCGTTGTCGAAAGATGGAACCGCACTCTTGTTAAGGCTGCTCGAACAATGCTCTCAGCTTCTAAGCTTTCATTATCATTTTGGGCTGAAGCAGTTGCAACCACATGCTATACTCAGAACAGATCAATCATCATATCGGCTCATGGAAAGACGGTGTATCACATCATTAATGACAGGAAACCTTCAATAAAACATCTTCACATCTTTGGTTTCATTTGTTACATAACTAGAGATGGGGAAAATTTGATAAGATGAAAGAAAACGGGATCCATGTGTCATGGTGGTGGATATCTACTCAGTCAAGGATCGTGTTTACAACAAGAGAACACGCTTAATAGTTGAATCCATGTCATATCAAGTTTGATGAAATCAAAGAAATTAATGTCCTTGAACAAAACATTCAGAAACCTCGCACCACAACGACAAGAGATAGTCTATTGAGAATGTCCATTCAGCCCTCGTTCCTCAAGGAAAAAAGGCAACAGATTAAGACAATCTTACCCCGTGCCCCCCAAGACAAAATGTTGTTTCCTACAACAGAAGAAGACAGATTCATCACAACAAGGGTTGAATTATCTCTTAGTCCTTTACTTTAAAATATATAGCAATCCAGCACACAGTCATGCTAAAGACAACAACAATGATCAAGCACCGAATGCATCATTTCAAGAAGATGAATTTATCAATCCTTTTTGTACACGGGTACAAGAAATTGGTGAGTCTTCCTCACGCAACATTGATAATACCGATGTGCATTCATTTCAACCACAAAGTGATGATTTTCAATAGACCAGAGATCATCCATTAGAACAAGTTCATGGAAATCCAACCATGCCAGTTCAAACAAGACGACAGCTTGCTACAGATCCTTAAATGTGTATGTTCGCGCTCACGGTGAGTATTGTTGAACCGAAGAACATTAAGGAGGCAATGGCTGATTATGCATGGATCGAAGCAATGCAGGATGAACTTTATCAGTTCGACAGACTAAAATTCCTGGGAACAATCGAACAATCCATTGGCAAGATGATTATAAAGCTAAAGTGGTTATGGAAGAACAAGAAGGATGAAGATCAGACTGTCATTCGCAACAAAGCACGACTTGTAGCTAAAGGTTATGCTTAGGAAGAGGGTATTGATTTTGAAGAATCATTTGCACCAGTTGCTCGCTTGGAAGAAGTTCGGATTTCGTTGCCTACGCAGCACACAAGTCTTTTCCAATCTATCAGATGGACGTAAAAACGGCATTTCTTAATAGTCCACTGAAGGAGGAGGTTTATGTTGCTCAGCCAGAAGGGTTCATTGATCCAGATCATCCAGAAAAAGTCTACCTTCTAAGGAAAGCTTTGTATGGATTAAAGCAAACTCCAAGAGCCTGGTATGATGAACTATCAAACTTCCTGATGTCTAAAGGCTTTACTAAATGTTGGTCCTAGGTTTAGGATCTGACTAGCCTTTGTAAGATGATAGACAACTTGGATAAATCCAAATCAACTATATGAGAGACAATAACTATGAAAATCAAGTGTTAATGCGGAATCTTAACACAAGAGTAAAGAAGAAACGATAATACTAAAATTGCTATTAAGCTCTATGCTTCTATTGATATTTCAATCACTTACTCGTACATAACATTGTGCCTTAGGGTTCCTCTTATACACCAAGGAAACCCTAATGGGCTTTACAACCGTGTGAAAGGATAATACATATCCTTTCCTAAGATATCTCCTAAGATATCTCTAAGATAACTATTACTATTCTGTTCACAGAACAGACATAACTATAGAACAAATTAACTATGACCAGTACAAAAATTAGTACTATGCTAAGGACTACCAAACTAACTTAGTACTGCCAACTTAACTTAGTACTGCCATATTAACTTAAAACTAATCAGAACAAACTATCACTATCAGACTTAACGTTATACTACCAGTATTAAGTCTGTTTACAATCTATTTTCACCAAAATCCTCCCTAACTTGATCTTCACTTGTGAACATAAGTTCCTTCAAAACATTCCTTGATCTATACTTTAAATACTTAAGCTCCTGCGGATGTTGTAAATAGAATCTTCAGATGTTCCTTGATCTGCAACACTTCAAGTCTTCTCTTGTTATCTTTGCAGCAACTATTCTTCAAAGTTCTTCAGCAATCCATCATATCAGCAACATTGACAATTATGTACATCAAATCATAGAGTTTCAGTCTATTCTCATCACTTCCAGGTGTGTTAACTCCTGTGAGAGGTGAATCATTGAAAATTTTAAATGGATTTTGAGTCTCCCTTACCATATAGCCATTCACTCTGTCGTAGTCAGTCCTTTGGCCACCAGAAAAGGTGGTATGTCTATGGTTACCTGAAAACCATTTCAACTCTCAGTACATGAAACATTGGTGAGTTGAATACCATATGGTTTTTGGCAAACCATTACAGCCATAAACGGATTTGATATGCCTTTACCTGTAGCCGTTTGCTCAGGGCTAGTCAATCCTTTGGCACCTAGAAAAGGTAAATTCCATGGTGGATTGATAACCATGTCAACTCTTTGTACATGAAACTTGGTGAGTTGATATACCATCCACTTTTTGGTAAAGTGTCAACCATCTAATATGGATTTGCAATTTGTCTTTACCATAAGCCATAATCTTATGGACTAGTTATGGTTTTTCCACAGCCTTTACCACAAGCCATAAACTTGTGGGCTAGCCAACTCTTCACTTAGACAGATATGGTGAGTTGAAAACCATACAACTTATTTGCAAGTTGTCAACCATAGAACGGATTTGAGAAGTCTTTACCAAGAGCCGTTTGCTCCTGGACTAGCCAGTCCTTATGTTGGTTAGACATGGTGAACTGATAACCATTTGTTGTGTTAGTGCATAGCACCTCCACCAAGTGTTATCCTTCTCATCTCTATCCTAGACTTCTAACTTTACAAACTTCACTACTTCCTAATACCAGCTTGCTTTTCCATCATTTTCAACATTCTATAGCAATCCTCATTCATCTTTCCATCCAAAAGCTTCATTTTCAGCATAGTTTGACATACCTCAGCAGATAAAGGATATTTTCTCTCAGACAACATATAAACATCCATGGATTCTAAGTTCAAGCAATGTACCCTACAGGTATCATAATATCTCCAACTTATAATCTTTTGCTGTCCTAATTCACTCCATATAGGATCTGTACTAAGAGGTTCTTCAAACATAATTCTCAAACATTTCCAAAATCCCTTCTCTAACTTATCCTCTGGTCCATCCATCCCATATCTATTCATTACAATCCTATACAACTCAGTAAGATCATCTCTAGATATAGACTTCAACATAGCACCAAAATTAAATGCCCTAAATATCTGTTCCATCTTCCCTAACTATTTGGTACACTCCTTTTTCTCCTTGCTTAATAATCTTATAGGTAGCTACACTAGGTGTTTTCATAGCTACAGGAACAGGATTAATTGGAGTTTTAGTACCTGTGACAGACTCTTCTTGCTCACCAACTTCATCAGAATCTTCAGAGTCATTCTTATCAACACTTGTATGCAATCCTTTCCTTGCCATCTGTTTTCTTCTTTTTCCAGACTTCTTGGTTGGCTCATCATCCTTTGCTTCATCATCTTTCAGTCTTTTTGGAGTCTTTGTCTGAAGCTCTTCACCAAATCTTTTCAAACTAGCTTTAGTGGCTTCAAAACTTATTGGTGCAAAGGATTCAACCTGTTTCACAAGCTTGTCAAATTCTTCCTTGACTTCTTCAAAACTCAATTTCTTCAGCTGAGATAACTTCCATGTCCCTTGATTCTTCAAGTAATTCATCATATAAGTCTTCAGCTGTGATTGGGTCATGGGCTTGTTTCTTTTAGCTCTAGCTCTTTCTTCAGCAAAATACTTCTTTCTTTGATTCACAAGATCAACCATTTTCTTCGCAAAATCTTCTCCTTGAAGTTCACTTCCTAGCATGCTTTTTGACAACTCTGCATTAGCTTCAATCTTTGCTCTAATTAAATCCCAATCTTCATTTGTGTAATGCTGAGCTTCAAACTGAACTTGAGCTTTTCTTTTCTTCTGTTGCTCATTCAATTCTTCTTCTTCTGCAATTCTTTATGCTAGGAGAGAGTCCAAATGTACTTGTTTAGCCACCTCTTCTTTTTGCAAAGTATCCAACCTAATTGCTTCAGCAAGGCTAGCTTCCTCTTGTAGAATTTGTTCTTTTGACTTCTTTGGAGTTTCTTCACTGAGCATAGGAGCTTTCCCTTCTCTTTGTCCTTTATCTTGAGAAGAAGTGGACTCCTTAGTACCAACAGTACTAACTTGTTCACTAACAGTACTAAGTTTAATACTGCCAGTATTAACTCCTTCAGCAGTACTAACTTGTTCAGCACTAGCAGTATTAACCTGTTCAGCACTAGCAGTATTAACCTGTTCAGCACCAGCATCAACTTCATTCTTGCAAGTCCACGCTGAGACTCCCTTCTTCCTTAGTCTCTTTTTCTTCTCTTTTCTCCTTCCCTTGTCAATAGACCTTGACTTTAAAGAGGCAACCTTTGAGAGAGTTTTGGCTGCTTCAAGAGTATTTGGACTTATTTCTTCCACTTGTTCCTCCCCTGAAGTGTTTACTTTTGTTGTAGGAGGAGTAACCAGTCCTTGTACTGAAGAATCTAGAGGATCATCTTGACTTTTCCTCCCCTGAACCTCAGGTTCTTCCTCTTCAGAGTCTGACAAAACTAAATTCCTCCTCTTCAAAAACCCTTCCAACTTCTTCACCTTCTTGGGGGACTAACTTCCACTATGGCATTTCCCAATAGGTCAGCATGGTTTGTTTTATGATCCGTTTTCCAGGCTTTCAAATCGTGATATCAACTTAGGAAATTCATGAAAGGAAAATTCATCCATAGGCATGTGACATGGAGCCTAATCTTGTGTGGTGATAAGTTATGCTGGACAGGAGATTCTCCTCATAGATGTGCTCATCTGTGTAGGTTCATTGTCAGGTAATTTGTGTAAGGTGTAGTGATAGATGGTGGTGTAAGTGTAATGAAAGGTTGGTGTTTGTAGGTATGGGATAGTGGTGGTGTAGTGTAAATAATGTTGGTGGTGTAGTGAATGGGGAATAGGGTGGTGGGAATGTACTTGAGGTGTGATGAGGATGTTAGGATTGAGCCACAGCAGCATGTTCTTGTCCTGCATTTGGGTTAGTAGCAACAAATAACATAGAAGGCAATAAAGGTCTTGGTGCCCCCCGAAAACCCCTTTTCATATTCCCAAAAATCTTTTTGTCAGGCTCACATCAGATAAAGGTGTTTTATTCTATTTGAATATTCAAATCATTTGCAAAAAAAAAAAAAAACATGATACATCAAAAACTTTGTCTTGCTCTTCAAATTTTCCACCATACCATCAAAAATAGTTTGAAAAAATTATAAACTCTACCAGGGATAGACAGATAAGCAGTAGCAATATTGCTACCGAATTGATCCCAATCCACCACTTATAGAGCTTAACAGTGTAAAAAGATGGTGGACTAAGTATCGCCATTCAGGGTGTGAAGAAACTTTACCAAAAGGGTAAAGGTTACCACAGTAGGATACCCAATTTGACCCATTCCCTCAAAACGTGTATTATTGCAACATGAATTCCTGTGGCGTCTTACTAATTGGAAGTGAATCCCTAATTGCGCCTCAGAGCATGTGGACCTTATTTATCATGGTTGCATTAATTTCTAGAGACCCGTCAACTTTAGTATTGGCAGTAGCCTTTGCAAAATGTTTACAAAGAGAATCATAGACAGTTGGGATTAGCACTTAATGGCTACCTAGAGGTTGGAACCTCCGAAAGAAATCCACTATCTCAGCAAACCGCTTCACGTCTTTCAGGCCATGCGCAAAAACCCCACTAGAAATTGTGTTTGTCACAATACTTAATGAGCATTGACAAACGTATTAGATACTTGGGTGTTTATGGTCGAGTGTTATTTGTAGATGCTGTAACAGAACTCTTACTATTTCGAACAAAGGAAAAATTTTTTTACTTTGCATAAAAAGGAGATAGCAATAAAAAGAAAAGTATGAAGAGAAATCCAACTTTCCCTAAATATACGTCTCTGTTGTACTACTATGCGCCGTAAAAATCACAACGGTAACATATCAACAGTGTATAAAAGCAAAAAAGTCAAATTTCCCCAACCAGGTATTGAACGAAGTTTACACTACCGAGACTCAATTTACGTCAAACAGTAATTAATTAGAGTCAACCAGAAGTAACTTCTTTTTCAACCAGAATTAGTATGTATGAAAAAATGTTCAACAGTTAAAAACCTTGGCACTCCTTCCTTTCATCCATGCTATGCCTACAAAATTAGTCAAAAAGAAAGAAAAACATACTGCAAGAAATTTTATAGACAGAATTAATGAAAACTAACTACCCGAATTAACTCTACTTAACTACCAGCAATAATATTATTAAGTACCAGGATGAAAATGAACTAACAACTAACATATTAAAGACTACTTAAGCTACCATAATTAAACAAACTATACAACTAGAGCCTCCCTTAAATGTTGTATTGGGAGATGAACATACCAATGCTACCACCAAGTAAATTAACACCGTGGTCCATCAAATGGTTTGGTCAACAAGTCACTACTATTTAGCTGTGTGGACTTTCTCCACCTTATGATGCTTCTTCTCTAAAACAATCTTTAAGAAGTAGTGACGAATCTCGATGTGCTTTGTCTTAGAATGATAGACTGGGTTCTTCATAATGTAGATTGTGCTTTCATTATCAATGTGGATTTTGGTATTCATGAAATTGAAACCATAGTCCAGCAATTGATTTTTAACCCACAATACTTGTCCACAGCAATTTGCAGCAGCTACATATTCAGCTTCAGTTGTTGAAGTGGCTACAATTGTCTGTTTCTTACATTGCCATGAGATAAGTCTTTGTCCAAGAAATTGACAGCCACCTGTTGTGGATTTCCTGTCAAGGTTGGACCCACCATAGTCACTATCAGAGAATGCTTCCAAGTCAAAAGGTGATTCCCTAGGATACCATAAGCCCAAGTGAGGTTTGCCCTTGAGATACTTGAAGATCCTCTTGACAGCATTGAGATGAGAAGTCTTTGGAGTAACCTGAAAACGTGAACAAACACATACTGCATACATGAGGGAACCTATCATAGATCTGTACAAGTGTACATCTACATCAAAAGCTTCCTCATCCTTTGTTAAGGAACATGGTTTCCATGGGAGTGATGGCAGCATCACATTCACAAGATCAAGATTTCTTGAGTATCTCAGCTACATACTTGTCCTGGAGATATGAAGAATCCTCCCTTTGTTCTGCTTGACTTTGTAGACCTAAGAAAAATGTAAGTTCACCCAAGTAACTCATTTGAAATCTGCTTTTTCATCAAAGCTTCAAACTCTGCACACCAAGAACTTGTTGGGTAGAATCCAAAATGATAACATCAACATACACATGAACTAGCATAAGTATCCTTTTTTCTCTTTTAATGGAACAAAGTCTTGTCCAATTGTGCCCCCTCTTGTATCCAGCTTTTCTAGGAATATGGATAGGTAGCATACCAAGCGCTCTATGACTTGATGTAGTCCATTCAAAGCTTTGACCACCATATAAACCTATTGGCTGATCATGATCAACAAAACCAGGGTTGTGAGACATAAACCTCTTCATCTATAGTGCCATATAGAAAAGCACTTTTAACATCCATTTGGTAAACTATGAACCCCATAAATGAGGCAAAGGCCAAAAACAACCTGATAGCTTCAATTCTTGCCACAAGAGCAAAAACCTCATCATAGTCAATACCTTCTTCCTGTGTGTACCCTTGGGCCACAAATACTAGTTTGTCCTCACAACCACACCCTTTTATCTCTTTTATTTCTTGTAAGACCCACTTGTGCCAATCACCTTCATTCCATGAGGTAGATCTACAAGAACCCCACACTGTGTGTTAGCTTGAATTGAAACATTCTTCCTTGCATGGCTTGAGACCAACTGTTATCTTATAAAGCTTCAGCAATCTTTTTAGGATCCTCTTGAGATAAAAACATGCAAACAAACCAATGCAGTTGATCATTTGTGATTGTTCTTTGCTGTTTTTGAGTATGACTGAGAAGATCATGAGCTCCTCTGATTTGTGCTGCACTTGCTCCTAGTTGCACATCTGACTAGGTCCCAAGTATTGACTTTTTGGGTGAATACTATGCATCCAAAGTGTAGGAAGTGGACTAACTTCATTTCCTGTTTGGAAGACAGTTGAAGTCAGTTATCACACCTTCCTCATCATAAATGCCTCATCAAAAATTCTAGTCTCAGGCTTGTGAAAGATTTTCGACTCTGCATAAGTGAATCATCATGATCAACCTACCAGTAATTAACTGTCTGACTAACCAAGTAATAACAATAGTAAGTACTGGTAGTGTTGTTTTCAGGACTGTCCCTAAATGCTTTAGGCGCAATTTCTTCCAACTCATTTCTAAAAGCTTGAATCTTATGATTAGTAAGAGAATCCTTCATCTCTGTTTGAGGTTCTGTCAAGGTCTCCTCTGGCTTTAAATTTTTGGAAGTTGCCCTTGATTCATCTTTTTCTTCAGGGATCTTGACAGCTGAAGGCACAACAATAAGCTCTACTTCCTCATCTTTTGTCGCTCAAAGCAATGGACTCAGGAAGTTTGTGAAGTACCTGCACATTAGTTTCCTCTGAAATACCTGCATTGTTAGCTGATTCTCCTAAGAGTAACAGGAAGATATTTCATAGAATTAGTAAGATAGTCCAATATCAAACATCCATCTATAACCTATTCCTTTGAGACAAGGGTTTTTTCTTCAAGAAAATTAACATGCATATTTACTTTCTACTCTTTTGTTACTATATTATAAACCCTAAAAGGCTTTCTCATTTAGAGAGTAACCAACTAAGAATCCTTCATCAGATTTTCTATCAAACTTTCCAAGCACACTAAGAGTATCTAGGATGGTAACATGACACCCAAAAGGTCTAATGTAGCTTATAATTGGTTTGTGGCCAAACAAAAGCTCATATGGAGTTTTGTGTTGAGGTTTTGTCACTCTAACCCTATTAAAAATATAGCAAGCAGTACTAACTGCTTCAGCCCAAAAAGTGGTTGGTAAGAGTGAATCTGCTAGCATAGTTCTAGCAGCCTCAATAAGGGTTCTGTTCATCCTCTCAGCAACTCCATTTTGTTGTGGAGTTCTGGCATTACTATACTCTTGTTTTATTCCCTTGTTGCCACAAAATTCAAGCATATCTCTATTCTTAAATTCAGTGCCATTATCTGACCTAATGATCTTAACTCTATGACTAAGCTGGTTTTCAATCTGCCTAATAAAGGTCTGAAGTATGCCACTAGTTTCATCCTTAGAAGCCAAAAAGAATACCCAACAAAATCTTGTACAATCATCAGTGATAACAAGACAATAACTTGCATGATTAATGCTTTTCACAGAAGTAGGACCAAAAAGATCCATATGCAAGGTGTGAAGTGGCTTGGTGATCAATCTTTCTAACTTGGCCTTGCAAGAGGCCCTATGTTGTTTGCCTTTATGGCAAGCAACAGTCGCACATGTGTGGTCATATTTGAAAACCTTGGAAGGTAAACCTCTTACAAGGTTTCCCTTCACAAGTTTGTTTAGATTTTTAAAGTTGATATGACCCAATCTTCTATGCCACAATTTAGATTCATCAGATGTGGCCTTAGCAATCAAACAGGCAAAACCTTTAGCAGGAGAAGGTGTCTTCATGTCAAAACTGTACATGTTGTGATGTCTAGGGACCTTTAAGAGTATCTGATTTTCATCAGGCATCTTAAAGTCAGAGGACACCACAAGACATTCAGTCTCAGTAAAAAGAACCTTATGCTGCTTATCACAAATTTGTGATATTGAGAAAAGGTTAAAATGCCCTAATTCTTTCACAAAGGACACACTGTCAAAATCTAAATTTCCTACTCTAATTCTACCTTTTCCAGATATGTAGCCTTTGCTACCTCCAAAGGTAACAGATCCCCCCATTGAAAACTTCAAAAACTCTAGTTGATCTTGTTACCTTCATGTGCCCTGAGCATACACTATCCAAATATCCCCTCTAACTACCATGGTTCTTCAGTGGATGTTCCTGCACGATGAATAAGAAAAATTAAGTTTCCTCATTATGACCCAGGCCTTTGCAGGCTTGGGTCGGCCTAGTGGACCATTAGCATACACATTCTAGATAAAAGTAGTGCCACTGTTATAATTAAAGTTTGGCCTAGTTTTCCTCCAATTATAACTTGCTGAGGTCTTAACATTAATCACCCAACTTCCCATTACAGCATTAGTATGAGTCATTTGTGCTGTAGACTTTGCAAAAGGTCTTCTTACAGATGAATATGATGTTGAAAAATCCCTTCTTTGATTAATTTGATCCATCTGTGGTCTTTTGGGACTTATACTGTTTGAGGTTGGTCTAACAGAATTAACTTTAGGACTAACAGTATTAACTTTAGGCCTACCAGAGGTAAAAAAAAAAAAAAAAAAAAAAAAAAAAATAAAAAAAAAAAAAAAAAATAAAAAAAAAGAATAATATTTGTTCTACAGTATTAATATTAGGCAAAGAATTAACCTTTGGCCTACCAGTATTAAGTTGTACTGATCTAGGAACAAAATTATTAGAGTGATTAATCCTGTTTGCATTTGTCCATACTGGTTTTGTCACCCCATTACCAGTATTAACAACCCTCTTTACCTCAGCTTCCCTAGCCATTTTCTTTTCATAATAGTCGCAATCTTTAATTAAATGACTTAGACTACCACAAACAAAACATTTTTTCTTTGTAAAAGAGTAACCTTCCCCTAGTTCTCTTTTCATCATATCATTCCAACTCTTCCTATTAACTTTATGTGTTTCATTATCTTTGAGTGGTTGCCTAGGAGATTTTATGTGTGAGACACAACTAGGTGCAACTTCTTTTGAGTTTGGAGCAGACACATCTTTTTCATTTGTTACTTCCAACCTTGACTTAGACATCTCATTTGGTTCATCTAAACTTTCTGATTCAGTCTCAAAAGAGTGCTCAGAGGTATTTTCACAAGATCCTTCACTGTCATTGGATTGACAGGTAGAATGCTCAGAAGAATTTTCATCTGACACACTAATTTCAGGTTTTTGAGGACCCTTTTTACCATAAACATACAAAGCATCATCAATTTCCTCTTGTGGTTTAGGAGTATAATCTCCACTTAAAGGAGGTGGGACACCTTTAAAATCATTGGTCTTTGTAAATCTACTGTACGAAGGTTTTCCTATTGAATCCTCTTTTGAACACTTAAAGACAGAAAAATTCATTTCTTCCTCATAACTTAGAACCTCATCATTAGATTGTATTTCAAACCCTAAGCCAAGTTTATCATTTGAACTCATGCCAGAATTAATTAATCTCCAAAGATTTTTGGAAGATTCTTTCCATGAATCTACTATTTTTACAAATTGTCCCTTTTCTTTACAGCTTTCATTCCTATTCTTCTTAATCATTTTAAGCTTTTCATCCTTTTTTCATGTATTTCATTACTTTGAAATGCAAGCTTTTCATTTAGAGAAAGTTGCTGTTTTTGAAAAGTAACAAGTTGAGCTTCTAGTTTCTTAACAGCTTGACTATAGGCAAGTATTTGTGCTTCTTGATCACCTAACTGATTCATTTGTTCATCACACAGTGTTTTAAGGGTATTGTATGAATCAATGCAAGTTTTAGAACACAAAGATACCTCACTACTTGAGCTGATAGCCATGAGTGCATGATTTGTCTCTTCAACTTCAGTATGTTCTCCCCAATTGACAATCCCATCATCCATTGTCAGCAAGCCCATCTGATTCTTCTCTTGCTTCCCAGCTTCTTGATGTTGATAAAATGAGTCTCTCTTCTTCTTTCCATCATGTGTCCCCTTTGCTGTACATTCCCTAGCAAAGTGACCAGTGTTGTGACAATTGAAGCATTCAAGCTTCTTTTTGTCAAAACCAACAGGTGTTTTTCCATCAACACGAACTCTCCTTCCTGTTTTCTTATAGAACTTCTTCATTCGAATAGCAATCATTGCTATCTGCCAGTTTATGTCCATCTCTTCAATGTCCAAGTCATCAATTTGTTCCAGGTCTTCATGAAGCAAGTCCCAGTCCTCTGATTGTTTGGCAAAGAGGGAGTAAATAACTTCATCAGCAAAACCAGCAAGAACTTCTTTTTCAGAAATATTGGTTGAAGAAGTGGAAGGAGTGCAAGTACTGTAGGCACCAGTAAAACCAGACTTAACCTTATTAGTGCTGCTTTTGCTTTGTGAAACAAAAGCAACATTTTGAGCACTTGAAGATGTTTTTGAGGCACCTTGTATTTCCTGCTCAAAAACCCTAAGGTTATTGTACAAGTCATCAATAGATAAAGTATCAACATCTGGTTTAGTTCTCATAGTCATTGCCAGATTGGACCATGCTGGGGGCAACGACCTGAGAAACTTATAATTAGCATCCTCATTTGATACTTCAGCACCATGAGCTTCCAACTGAGAAAGTAATTGTTGGAATCTGTCATATCCCTTTTCTAACCCTTCTGAACTGGATATTGTAAATGCTTCAAACTGTTGTTTGAAAACAGCCTTCTGCATTTTCTTTGAATTTGCATTACCACCAAACCTAGTTCTGATGGCTTCCCAGATTTCTTTTGCATCATCCATTCCATGAAATCTTCTCATATGTTCCTTGGGAATTGCCATCAACAAGATATTCTTAGCTTTCCTTTCCTTTTCAACAGCTTGAATTTCTGCAGCAGTTACTGGTGGAAGTATTCGAATAACACCATCCTTTCTAGTTGAAATTCTCTTCTTGGAGTTTCCATTCTGAATTACCTTCCAAGCATCATTGTCAATGTACTCAAGGTAATGCTCCATCTCCATAGCCCATATATCATACTCCTCCTTCTTCAAAATTGGGAGTTTGATATTTGAGATAGCAGTTGTTTGAGGAATCACCTGTTGTTTTTATTTAGGTGGAGCACCAGTATCTGATGCATCTTCATGGTTTGATTCTTCATCATCACTGAGATGTTGTGAGAACTCATCATTAGCAGGTTGAGACATTTTGTAAAGAATTGTTGGAGTGTGTTTGTTTGTGGTTTTTGTGATTCTTCTTACTCAGAGTCCCTCTATTGGCTCTGATACCACTTGTAGGTCCTTGGTCTTGGATCTATATAGCATTTGTAAGACAATAGCTAACTTGAATAAATCCAAATCAACTATGTGAGAGACACTGACTATGAATATCAAGTGTTAATGCGGAATCTTAACACAAGAATTAAGAAGAACAATAATACTAATTTTGCTATTGATTTCTATTAAGCTTCAATGCTTCTATTCGATCTATATTTCAACTCTATGCCGTAGGGTTCCTTTTATACACCAAGGAAACCCTAGAAGGCTTTACAAAATGTGTGAAAGGATAATGCATATCCTTTCCTAAGATATCTCCTAAAATATCTCTAAGATAACTATTTCCTCTATTCTGTTACATAAACAGACTTAACTAAATACGACCAGTACTAACTATAGTACTGCCACTCTACCAGTACTAACTATAGTACTGCCAGACTTAACTTTGTACTGCCAGACTTAACTTTGTACTGCCAGACTTAACTTAGTACTGCCAGACTTAACTTAGTACTACCAGACTTAACTGTTATACTACCAGTATTAAGTCTTTTACAATCTCTTTCCCAACAGGATCTTTTGTTACCTCAAACACACCATTAACATGGGTTTGTGGTACTTGAAGTATACTAGATTTGAGCTAATTGCAAATTTAGATGCAGATCATGTAGGGTGTCACGATGACTACAAAAGTACATCTAGAGGAATACAATTTCTGAGAGATAAGCTACTAAGTTAGTCATCTAAAAACAGGATTATACGGCTATGTCAGCTATAGAAGCTGAGTACGTATCTTTATCTGCATGTTGCGCTAAAGTCATATGGATGAGGATGCAACTGCTAGATTATGGATATTGTTATCCCAAATAATAATCACTTCACAAGAATAATAAGTAGAAAGATGTAGAAATCTAGATAGACAAAGAAGAGTTTAAAGAGAAGGTAGAGAGAAAGAGTGGTTGATTAGATTAGAAAGGGAAGGAGGAAATGAATCCATCAACACCCTCTCCATATGAGGAGATGGTCTTTTATAGTTACCATACCCATCTATGGTGTATGGGCTTTCTACACGGGTCAGGCGGCTTTGGTTAGGCTTAAGGCCCACGACCTTTACAATATTAGCTTATATCTCAAGCCCGAGTCTGATACTTAGCTTATTACATTAATACAAAGCTACACAAGACATTTTGACAAGACCTAAACTAGAATGACTGTGACTTTCTTATTTGTCTTAATATTTTTAAGGCTAACGATCTCCCCTTAAAGGAGCGGTCATTGACATTATAGTGTCTTTAAACTCTTGTTGCCTTGGTCTTTGTCTTGAACTTTGTTGTAGTAGACTTGTTCCTTCATGCTTTGTGATCTTTGATCTTAAGCCTTTATCTTTTAACTTTCTATTTCAAGATCTTTAAATCTTTTCCTTGTTTGTCTTCATCATCTTTGCCATCTTGCAATCTTGTGTCTTGACCATCATGCTCATACTTTGCATCATCTTGAAAGATTGCTAACAATCTCCCTTGACAATCTTTGTCTTGATAATCTTGATATTTTTAAGGAAGATCTTGAATATTAGAGTTGCGAAAGTCTTTGTCTTTGTATGATCTTTAGCTTTCTTAATTCTTGAATCTTGATGCTTATAGTATGTCTTTGTAGCTTGAGCATGAGCATGTGGTTATGAATCTAACTCAGCTGGAATGGGGTCGCTACACCATCGTCTAAACCTATATTTATTGGGCTAGTGATAAACAGATATGGACGAATATGGCTTTGTTATTTGTTGAAGTTCGGTATCGTTAACCTCCAGTTCTGTGAGGACCGACTTGTGATCAGGTAGGTTCAATTTGGAATAACCTCCTTGACAGGGTTTCCAGCTTAAAGCGCAGGATCTTCTAACACAAGTGTGTTATATTCACCATGCTTTCATGTTCTCATTACCAGAACGTCTCAAAGCAGACAACACGATAAGAGTGAATCAGTTAGTTACTATCTTACTAATTAAGTCATCAATTCATTTAATGGACCAAATTCAATATCCAATTAGCACAAGCTTGATTTCTATAGAATCTTGCAAGTCACCTACCAAAGTGCCGTTTGATTATGACAGTTGAAGGATTTCAATTCGTTACTGTGAAACTAAAGAGTATCATTATAAATCATCTGGCAAGATCACAAGGATAATGCGTTGGACTCTTGTTACAAATTATGAACTTATTGGTGTTCAAAAAGTGTATTTTGACTTTGTGTCCTAATGAGATTTATATATTTGATCTCTTTTGGCTCTAGACTTAATTTGTGCACTTTGGTTTTAGTGATCGGAGGCTGGAGCTGACTGCCACCTATTCAATATCAATAATCTCGGAGTGAGATGTCAATAGATAATGTGTGTATCTTCGTGACAAATGAGACAAGTATCTTTTGAGAGAAACTTGAATGGCTAGAAGAGTTGTACTTTGCATCACTGGGTCTATGATGTCTATCTTCAATACTAGAAATCATCTCTGTGATTTTGATTTATTTTGTATTGACCCAATTTCTGCCTAAGTTGTGTGGAGCGCTTCTTTCTTTTCACCCTTTATCTGTACATTTATTTTTAATTCTTCAACCCCTACCAAGACGTCATCACTATCACCATGTTGTGATTGTTTCGGTGATAACTCATGTCTTAGTCTACATTTTCCCTTATTCTCATTTATCTCTAATCATACCTAAGGACCGCTATTTCTAACTATGGAGTGTCCTTGGGTAGATCCCTCTGGTTCAGGTTGGATCATAGGAATTATACCTAACCTTAACCACCTTATGACTTTATTGACGTCATGAGTTAATTGGCTGTTAGGTATAGAGATCGAAACCATAAAACCATTGAAAATCAATCAAAGTGTTTGATATAAATCAAAATGTTTAACACTTTGAGTGTTTCATTCTTTTGAAATGCTCCCTTACACATGTGCATCGATATTCAAAATTGTTTCGCACATGGAAGAAAGAGGTACGCACTTAGAGTCTTAAAGATCACATTTTAATCAAATTTTCTCCCCCTATAGAAATAACTAATCTCTTAGTATTTTCAGACCAATTGATTAAAATTTGAGACATGAAGAATTTCATGGGGAGAAAAATGTTAACACCTAATAACATGAATTAATGGAACTTTTTTCGTTGACTCCCACTTAATTTCACACATATGACACCAATTGAGAGAATATTGTTATGACTTTGTAAATTCATGTGAAATTGAGTTCGAGCTACTTTTATATGTTTTAACAAAATGAGTGTTTAAATATTACTGACATTTAACATCTTTCATTTGTTTAAACATTATGAAATGTTTTAGAAACACAAAGTAGACATGTAAATATGTGTCTAAAGGCATTAAAACTTAGTTTTAAAGGCTCCCCCTCAAAAATTGATTCACTTATAAAAAGTGATTCGAATTTAGAAAGTTTCATGAGAAGAGAGTGTTGAACACATAATTTTGAAAGATTTTGAAAAACCTTTTGAGAAATTCTTAAAAAGTTGTGTTCAGCTGTTCTGAAAACCAATGTTACTTGAGCTCTAAAGACTTTGAATGTCTTCTGAATTGACATTTTGTGTCGGCTCAAGTCTGAGAAGTTGTTATCTTCTCGTTGTAAGGATAAGTGTACAGGAGTGCACACTTTCCTTTATTTGAAGAACGAGTCCTAAGCTGATATTCACTTAGAAGTCGTATGTCCCGAGAAAGAAGTTTTTTGAAAAAAAATGCTCAGGACAAAGAAGTTTCTCTCCTTTTTAAGATAAAGCGCATTAAAGCATATACTTTTCTTTTCTTTAAAACTGAGTTCTGATTAGAAGTAATCAGAAGTCACTTACATGAAGATCGAGTCTTGATCTGAAATGGTCAGAAGTCATTAATAATTCACAAATAATTCACTAACTAGTAATGATCGAGAGGTTGGGGAGGAAAGAATAAGTAGAAAGTCATGTTTATTAGATTAGAGAGAGAAAGGGAAGAGTGTGTGTTTTCTAGAGAAGGAGGAGAAAATACATACTATGAGATGTTACAAATGATTTCCTCACCCCTCCATGGAAGTATGGAGGGGAACATATAGCACGGGATACTTCTAACTATCATCTATTGACATATCTAGTCCTCGCGTATCTGGCTATAAGTAAACTAACGTAATTCCGTATTAATCTTCATATTTTAAGGCTAACAATCTTCCCCCAATATGTAGACATACGAAATTACTTACAATGTTCCTAACAAGTACAAAATACAACAAAATAAAGTCTTCTAAAGTGCTTGTAATGTTGAAGATGATGTCTTTGTCTTCTAGTCTTGATACTTATACTTTAGCTTGGCTCTTCTGTGTCTTTACTTGTTCTGGAACCATTCTAGTATGCATGAGTTGGATTAAATTCCCCCCAATTCATGCAACATGTCTTGAAAAGCTTTCTTCATAAACTCCTTTTTTGGCGAAGTTTCTGAATCAGCTTCCCCCCAAACTAACATCCGTATCTTGAGCAGATTCTAAAACTTTGATGTAGCTCGAACGATCTTCTAACATTGACATTTAAAGTGTACAACGGAATTTTGAAGAAGAACAACCAACCACACCAACTAATATTGCTTCTATACTATATCATGACATTTGGTCTTGGTGAATATCCGTTCGGGGGAACATGCAAGAGATCAGCAATACTTTTCTCACGCTTGCAAAATACTTTACACAAACCATACTAAGTAAATTAGTATACACTACTTCTCCTTGGAAGTTGACCTGATTACATCAAAGTACACGTTTTCCCCCATGATGGTTTCTAACTCTCGGAAGCATGATTGACTTGTACGCCCATATACTCGAGAAGTTCTTGTCTTAAGCAAACATCTTGAAAAGTTATGAATGACATTGAAGAACTTTGAAAGATTTTACTTAGACTGTGAAGTACCATTAATGTTCCATGGCTTCAAATATCCTGTAAGAATTGTTGATCATATCTCAACCTTTGAACTGTCTGGCTAACTTACCAACCTCATATTTTGTCGGCTATCTTTTGTGACCACATGGTGAAGTAAACCCGATATACCAAACTTGAAAATGAAGTAAAATTCCCCAAATTTGTTACTTAAGCTTGCACTATTGTTGATTGAAGAATGATGTAGAAGCAAATTTCAAAGTACCCTATACTCCAATCACAAAGTATATGAAAAGTACAACACCTCTTGAAAGTATCCACATCTAGATCTGCGTGTGACACTGAGCACTACGATGTAACTCCTTAAAGTGATAGCTATAACCAATAAGTACTACAATGTAACTCCTTACATCAGGTATAACTAGATAATTCAAGTCTCAATCATCAACTGTATACGTTCAAGAAAGTCATCAATCGATATAGGGGTTTAAAGAAAAGGGGTAGAAAGTAGAAGGAAGTCTCGATGATGAAATAAGTAGACACCATCATAGTCCAAATTAAGGGATACTAAATGAACTCCTTGATCACTTGACATTCTAAGTCCAAATTCATAGTCGTTTGACATTTGAGTGAATCTTATGTAGGATCGTTATAGCATTAAGTGTTGTGTTTGATTTGGTGTTTTGTTTTGATTGCCTTGTTTTTTTCTTAAACCGCGGGTAAACAATCTTGTATTCCGCGGGAATAGATCTTGTATTCCGCATAACAAATAACCTGTATTTCGCTGGAATAAATCTTGTATTCCGCGGGACAAATAACCTGTATTTCACTGGAATAAATATTGTATTCAGCGAGACAAATAACCCGTATTTCGCTGGATAAATACTTGGTATTCCGCGGATATAAACCCTGTATTTCGCTTCCACTTCTCGTTATTCTGCGTTCACTTATCTTTATTTTGCTGATACTTCAAGTTATTTTGTTGGATTCGACTTTTCAACCCTGTATTCTACGGTTGCTTGGAGATATTTTGCTTCTTCTTCTTAGTATTACGCTGGATTTCACTATATTTCGCTAGATTGAAGGTTCGAACAGCCCAGAAAAAATGAGTAAAAAACTACTTTTTTACCAAAAATAAGCCATGAAATCCATCATCAATAAGCTACAAACTATATAGAGAAGAGAAAGTTCGAAACATTTGATGATTTAACCAAGCCAAATCAAAAACCGTGGCATTGTGGCTTAAAAATAAGCCACAAAATAAGCCATAAACCCACGAACACCATAAATACGCAAACAACAAAAACGAAACGCCCTCGGTTAGCTCTGATGACAATTGTTATCCCAAATAATAATCACTTCACAAGAACAATAAGATAGAAAGATGTAGAAATCTAGAGAGAAAGAAGAGTTTATAGAGAAGGTAGAGAGAAAGAGTGGTTGATTAGATTAGAAAGGGAAGGAGGAAATGAATCCATCAACACCCTCTCCACATGAGGATAGGGGCTTTTATTGTTACCATACCCATCTATGGCATATGGGCTTTCTACACGGGCCGGGCTTAGCTTTGGTTGGGTTTAATGCCCACGACCTATACAATATTATCTTACATCTCAAGCTCGAGTCTGATACTTAGCATATTACATTAATACAAAGTTACACAAGACATCTTGACAAGACCTAAACTAGAATGACCATGACTTTCTTGTTCGCCTTAATATTTTAAGGCTAACAGATATCGTTACACAAAGATTCCAATCTACTACGATTCAAAAAGCGCGATTGCCATATCCTGTAATCTAGTGCAACATTCTCATACTAAACACATCAACATCCGATATCATTTTATTAAGGAGCATGTTGAACAAGGTACAATCGAACTTTACTTTGTCGGGACGGAATACCAGCTTGTTGATCTATTTACTAAAGCCCTTCTTAAAGAAAGGTTTGAGTACTTAGTTCACAAGATTTTCTATGAGGTGTATGACTCTAACAGAGTCGGATCATCTCGCAAAGTTGTCTTCTTGAATGAAAGATCATACATCAAACCATTTGTATATACATTTAAAAAGAAAAATACAAGATTAAAAAATGAAAAATTGAAAAATAGTTTGGTTTTATTCTTTCTTTACAAACAATGAAAACAAAATAGAAAAATTTGAAAAATGAAAAAAAATGAAAAAAAGTTTTTCATTTATAAAAACACAAAAATATAACTTATTGATGCAAACACATATCTTCTCTGATCTAGCAGTTTCATTATGTTGTTTTTCACAATTGTTTCTTTAAAAGCTGTTAATGCATCATGAACGTTATTCATACATCAAAATTGTGGAAATTAGAAGGGGGAGGGGGGGTTGAATAATTTACACGTTAATTGGCATTTTAAATTTTACTTCTAAAATTGTCAGATTCGAGTATATGTTCAATCAATCAACAATATGAACCAATCACGGTACTATCTAATTGTAATATCTACACAAGCAATATAACGAGATAAAAGAAAGAACGATCAAACCAAGACACCAAGATTTATAGTGGTTCGGCTACGAAGCACTTCTTCGCCCTACTCCGCTCCCTGAGTATCCGACTTGAGATTTCACTATGTCAACAAGCTCCTTTCAGGCGGAGAAAACCGTTTACACGTCGCTAACGTTATTTTCTGACACTAAGCTAAATGTTGAGTCCTAATCTTAGCTAGAACCAATCTACCACTTCACAAGTAATACACAATCACAAGATCTATAATATCAGATTTACATACAATCCGATTTACACAAGATAATCAAAATAGAGTTTTGAATCTTAAAAGAAGTGAGGAGAAATCACTAAACTATAACACTTCATTTCTTGAGTGTTCTTCTCTTGCACTTGATAGAAGAAAGAAGAAGATAAAAGATGAGATTTGATCACTTAAAACAAGATTAAACTATGTTAGTGATCAAGATATTTAGTGAGAGAAGAAAGTATTAAGAGAGAAAGAAGACTGAAAAAATCATGCAAAGAGGTCTATTTTTCTGCTGAGAATAGTGCAGTATTTATAGCCAGGAATTCCCAACAGTCAGCTGGTGGTAGTCCCGGTGGTCCAAGATATATCTGGGGGCCGCCTACAAACATGTAAACGTTTATTTTTTTATTGTGAATGCTTTATATTTTGTCCTCTATCAAAACGTAGAGAAAGATCGAAAATATAAATAAACGTTTATAAAGCATTATTTGTATTAACAATCTCTCCTTTTTTTATGATGACAAAATATAAACTCATTTTAAATAAAAATAAAATTTTCAAGTTATTAGTGAGTTTTAATCCATTTCTCTCCCTTTATGTTGAATCCAAAAAGGTCAATCGTCGAGTTGCAGAGAGAAAGAATTCGAAGATGCCAAGACTCCCCCTTGATGTTTACTCTCCCTCGTTTGGGGCACCAAATGATCGATCTTATGATATTTTGCTACAAAACCAAGTTAGAAATACAAGTGCAAGAGAACATTTCTAACAAGTAGCAATGATTATATAACAAATAGAATCTAGTATATATATAATAAAATATATATATATATATATATACATATATATATATATATATATATATATAGCTATGTTAGAGAAAGAAAAGAGGTAGCCATCTAAGTCATAATGTATGCACATTCCTCATAATAATAGAAAACCATTCATTCATAATAGATTAAATTCATTACTTGAAAGAGTCATCGAATAATTATCACAGACTAAGAAAAAGCGCTATAGCATAAGAAATATTAAACTAAATTAGACTAGTTGATTCTTAATTTCTAGGAGATACTTTAGTAAAAGGATGGGTGGTCGATTATTTAGAGAGATTAAACATGATAGAATGTTTAATAGTAGGGAGGTGAGAAAGGAGGAGTTGTTGATTCATGTTAGGTGATTGGTGAGCGCGTTACGTAGGACGAGTTGAAGAAGAAATTGATGAAGTCAAGTTCATTTCTTATGGATTGGAATTGATTACGGGTATACATGCAACAATGGCAAAACCGGAATGAAAGTTGACTTGGCCCTGAGAGAAAGCAGTTGGTGAATGAGATTTGATGGAGGAGAAACGGTGAGATGGTGGGAATTGAGAGTACGAATTAGTATGCCGCGTATGAGAGGGGTGTGGATGTGAGAAGTGTAGAGACAGAAGAAGTGTGTGCCGTGCATTGTATTTGTAGTCGCTGCGATAGATGCATAGATTGAGTATGGTAGCCTCATTGATGGAAGATTGAGGAGTACTGTTGTCTCATGACAGAGATATCTTGGTGGTGATGGGAGGTGAGAGGTATTGCGAGGAATCTATATCATCTCATTGATGTGCTCTTGAGTGGTTTCACTCCTCTACTATCTCACTTGTCTCACTAAACTCTCTCAGGTATTCTTGAAATTTATACAGCACTACAGTTGATACTGAGAACGATACGAGAGTGAAAAGTGAAAAAAAAAATAGTATGGAAGAGATGAGATAAAAATATAGCAAAAAAAAAAGAAAAATAAAAACAAAAAAAAAGATTCAAAAAAAAAAAAAAAAAAAAGTAAAAAAAATAAAAAAATAAAAAAATAGCGCATAGAAAACAAAAAAAGATAGAAAAATAATATAAAAATAAGAAAAAAAAAAAAAAAAAAAAATATAAAAACAAATATAATATAAAAAATAAATAAAAAATTATAATTAAAAATAACAAAATTAAAAAAAAAAAAAGATAAAAAGGAATATATAATAACATTATAAGGGTATTTGGGGGGGGGGGGGGGGGGGGGGTTTTAATATATGTGTTTTTTTTTTTTTATATATTGTGTTTTTTTTTTTTTGGGGGGGGGGGGGGGGTTTTATATTATTTTTGATATTGATATTTTTTATAGTGGTTGGTGGATAAAATAAATAATATTAATAAAAAAAAAAAAAATAATAAAAATAATTATATAAAAAAAAACATAAAAAAAAAAAAAAAAAAAAAAAAACAAAATATAAAAAAAAAAAAAAAAAAAAAAAAAAAAAAAAAATAAAAAAAATAAAAAATAAAAAAAAAAGGGGGGAAAAAAATAAAAAAATAAAGAAAAATGGGGGGGGGAGTTAAAAAAATTAATTTTTTAAATGTGTTATTTAAAAAAAAAAAAATAAAAAAACAAAATGAATAAAAAAAAAAAAAATAATAGATTGAAATGAATAAAAGATAAAAAAAAAGCAAAAGAAGAGAAATAAAAAAAAAAAATAAAAAAAGAAAAAATAAAAAAGCGAAACACGCAAAACACCCCTCCCCCACCCACCCCGCAACAAATCCCCCCACCCACCCCCACCCCCCAACAAACACTTAAAAACACAACAGTCCCCTCCCCCCCACACCAAACCACCCACACAAACCCACCCCCCCGCTACCCACCCCCCCCCACCAATACCACCACCCCCACCCCACAACACAAAGCAACACACCCCCCCCACACACCCCCTGTACTCCCCCCCCACCAATCCCCCCCACTCCCCCAGCCACCACGCCAACCGCACTTCCACTCACCTCACCCATCCCCGCCCGAGGCTCCCCGCACCGACACCCCAACCACCCTCACTCCATTTCACCCACCTCTCCCCCCGCCCCCACGCCCACCCCCACCCCAACCACACTCAAGCCCACCCCCTCCCCCCCCCCCCCCCCCCCCCGTCCTCCCACCCCCCCCACCCCCGCAACGCCCCCCGTCCCCAACACCCCCCCTTCCTCCCTCTGTCCCCCCTCCAAGCAGCCCCCCCCCCCCTCACCCAACGCAAACCCCCCCCCCCTCCCCCCCCCCCCCCCCCAACAACCCTCCTCCAACCAATCACCCCCTAGCCCCCCCCACCAAAGCCCCCCCCACCACACAAACCACCCCCAACATCCCTCTCCCCCCCAGTCCTCGCCGCTCCACCCGCTACGCCCACTCACCCCCCCCCCAGCACCCCCCACCCCCCGCCTCCAACCCCTCCCAACCCCCCCACCCACACATACCCCCCCACCCCCTCCCACCCCCCCCACGCTCCCCTTACCCCACCCCAACCCCCTCCCCCCCCCTGCCCCCCCCCACCCACCCCACTGTGCCCGATTTTCCATTTGTTCCTCATTGAGAAACGATGGTGGAGAAGGTTGAGAATTATTTCTTGGTGGTGCTGGAGGTGAGAGGTTTTGAGAGGATGTTGATGATTGAGGTGCATAAGTGGTTTTTCTCTAAACTTGTCTAACCAAAATTCTAGGTTTTCTTGAGAATTTTGGAGGAAGGTTTGAGAAGCTCATTTTATTGCAAAATTATAGTTCAAGTAGAAAGAGGAAGGTGGTGATTGAAGAGGGTGATAAGTGGTTTAAATATTTAGATGAGGAAGAGAATCTAGAAAAGCATGGTAGTTGATGAGGAAGAGGTGAAAAGGTGTGTGTCTAAATAGAGAAGAGACAGCTGAGGCTAGGATAGAGAGGGTTAAATGTGTAGAAAAAGAGAACAGTGAAATAAAAACTCGTTTCCCTCATAAAGGTGGTCCCTTAAATACTGGCGGTCCCAAATTTGTTAGGGGGCCGCCCAGTAGATTTGGGGGCCGTTTTCTAGAGATGAAGAATTTTTTCAGAATTCTCAGTTTAATACTCTAGTGCAAAAAAATAAGAGGCTAGTGACAAAAGGTTTTAGCAAGTCCTATTGCTTAAGAATCAACTAGTTCTAAGTTTATCATTTAGATGTAATACAACTAGCCTAAGACAAAGGGATAGTTGGGGCAATTTGTTAGGCATATAAATTCTAAAAACACATAATAATTTCATCTAGCATAATCATTCAATCAACAAGCACATTGTATTTTGGATGGTAAAATTGAAAGATCATCCAAGGCAAATATTATTGCCCGCTTACATATCTAAGATAAATTCAAGAGACTAAGTAGCACATAATAGAATAATTATATTAAAGAGTAATAATAATAGTAAGTATGTAACACTTCATCAAACTCCTTCATTTCTTTTTGCTCCTCATCACATTCTTGAGTGCATTTCCAATTGACCTTAACCCCTTTCGGTGCTTATCTTGATGTTGGCTTTGGTGGTTTAGAATTTCAGTTTGGTAAGAGTGTAATGTTTGATTTTCATGAGGTCGGTTTTCAAAGACTCTAGGAACAATGTTTGACAAAGAGTTGACAAGTTAAGTCAGAGAGGGGGTATTAGAATGAAAAGACTCTTCATCATTTCCATCATTATTTTCAATTATATGATGAGATGATGATGGATGATCAAGGAAGTTGGAAGATGAGCTAGGATTGGAAGATCGACATCTTTTCGTGCCATGATCCGATCGCGTCTTTCGCTCATAATGAGGAGCGTGAGGATGCATGACACGATCACACAAGATGTAGAGATCATTTGATGACTCGGGAAGATTAGACATGATATGAGTAAACAATCTAGTCAATATCATTCCATAAGGTAGAATTGCCTTAGGTGTATTTTGAATGCTTTCCATTCGTTTAAGAATGAAAAATGCTAGATTGTATTTTGTGGAGGTTTCAATGCAATAAAGCATATGACACAGACATGCTGGAACATGATCACGATGACCTCCTAGACAGAATACGTTTTCACGTATGATCTCGACCCAAGAACTCATATGATGTTGAATTTCACGATTTAAAATTTCATTGTCATCAACATCAATGGTTTTCTTGTTACGAACACGAGTTATAAGACCTTTTCGGGGAGTTTGAATGAGGGTTTTAATGAAACTTAGGGAAGGAGGAGTAGTTTGATAACGTCCTTTTGTGGGACTGCTAATTTCCATGTAGTCAAGAGACCACTTGTCAAAGTATGAGCAGTGGCCCTTAGAAGGAATCCTTAGAATATTATCAAACTCTTTAAGTGTGAAAGAAAAAGGTTTTTTTAATGACAAATTAACAACGAAGTGACCCTTAGAGTTATAGTTAAACTCAAGTTGACTATAGAACTCAAGAACAAAACAGGGAACGATTTTCTTATTTATTTTTAAAAGATACTCGAACCCGATAGATTCAAACTTGGCGTTTATGTAATTTATGTTTTCAAAGTTTTGACTTACAACCCGACCCTCACGAAAGTATCATTTTCAAGAAGTTTAAGTGTGTTTCGAAGTGGTTGATCAAATTCATTTGATATGATTGGAATGTAGTTATGAGTATTTTGGTGATCAAGTCTGGTGATGCGAGGCATTGTCACCTAAAATAAGAGTAATTTCATGTTTTATTAATCTGAAATTGTAATGTTAACTAGAACTCGTGTTTAGTGTGTGCCTATATGTAACAAGTGTGGAGTTACGACTAACTTGACTCTAAAAATAAAAACCTATGAGTTAACCCAAACACTCCTTAATTTAATTTTGTTCATTCAAACATGTCGAAAAATACATATGAATTATGTATCTCGAATTTTGTTCATGAGATCATTATGCATGTATGCAAAAACGTTTTAGGATATATTAACAATGCATAAAAGAATTTTTATGGAGTTCCTAACGTGAGTGATTTTGAAATAAAATTGGGGTTTTGTTGTGAAAACAATTTTTGACAAACACTCTTCAATCATGCAAATCCTACGTCTATAGGAAGAATATTAGTTATACATTGTGTTATTATAGTCCTAATTTCACACAAACAAAAGAAAAATGAAAATCCCCAATTTTGACTTGTTGTTCAATATGAACCCTAGACACAAATTAGAAAGAGGATAGATGAAATGACTTACAATTGATGATCTTTATAGTGTTAGGATTGATTGTTAGTGTTGATTTGATCTTCAATTAGAGTTTTAGTGGTTGATTTTAAGGTTTTAGTGGTTTTGGTTCGTGGTTCGTCAATGGTGGTTTTAGAGGGAGTGTTTGTTTTTGTGTTTTATAAAAAATAGGGTGACAGACAATTGATCTCGTCTGGTGGCTGTCCAATATCGATATGGGAGCTGGCTGATTTAATCAGGGAGCCACCATAGATATGGGGGCCGCCCTCAGCAGAGGGTTTTTGACTCGATTTTTGACAAAACAAAATTTATGAAATGGGTGATGTTTTAATTTACATTTCACGAATTAAAAGTGCTTAAAGTACTTTGGACGAATTATTTAAGTTGTTACGACATGGAGTGGAACACAGACTAGTATCAAGACAGAAGAAGAGAGAAATGACTTATGGAATGTGTTCCATCATTCCTAAATTAAGACGTAGATAATTAAACGATTCACGTTTAAGAGGTTTAGCAAGAATGTCGGTGATGTTGTCGATGGACGACACTTTTTCGATAGAGATATGTCCTTTCTGGATATTATCAAGAAGAAAGTGGTGACGAATTTTGATGTGTTTGATACGAGAATGTTGCACCGGGTTTTTGCTAAGGTCAATCGCGCCTTTGTTATCGCACATGATCGGGACGTCGTCGAGTCGTACGTCATAGTCGATGAGAGCTTGTTTCATAGTGCTTGTTGACATGCCTTTTCAGCGCTTACGTATTCGGCTTTGATAGTGGATATAGCAAGAGCGGTTTGTTTCTTTGAGAACCAAGATGTCAAACAACATCCCACAAACGTACAAATACCGCTAGTGCTCTTTTGATCCACATAATCTCCCGCATGATCAGAGTCGGCATATACTACGGTTTTTATGCTGGTCCCCCTAGGATACCATAATCCTAAGTGCGTAGTGCCTTTAATGTATCAGAAGATATGCTTAACCGCTTCAAGATGAGAGGTTTTAGGAGCCTCTTGGAAGCGTGCACAAAAGAAGACACTAAACATGATATCGGGCCTACTTATTGTTAGGCAGAGTAAACTACCTATCATGCCTCGATACTTGGTACTATCTACCGACTCACACTCATCATCTTTCGTGATTTTAGTATCCGAGGACATGGGGGTTTTCATTGGTTTAGAATCTTCTAAGCCAAATTTCTTAAGCAATTCTTTAATATATTTAGATTGATTAAAGAAGATTCTGTCTTCCATTTGTTTTATTTGTAATCCAAGGAGGAAGTTAAGTTCACCCATCATGCTCATCTCGAACTCGTCATGCATGAATTTGGCAAATTCATCACACATGTCTTGACAAGTCGAACCGAATATAATGTTGTCGACATATATTTGAACGATGATGAGATTTGAACTTTTCTTCTTAGTGAAAAATGTGTGTTATCTACCATTCCCATTTTGTATTCATGTTTAATAAGAAAAGCTTTAATCTATCATACCAAGCTTTGGGTGCTTGTTTAAGACCATATAAAGCTTTCTTTAGTTTATAAACATGATCCGATTTTTCGAAGTCAATGAATCCTGGAGGTTGTGCCACGTATACCTCCTCATTGATAAAACCGTTCAGGAATGCACTTTTTACATTCATTTGGAATAGATTAAAATCTAAAGCACAAGCATAGGCTAATAGTATTCTAATAGAGTCAAGTCTAACAACTGGGGCATAAGTTTCATCATAATCAATGCCCTCTTATTGATTGTAGCCATGAGCAACTAACCTAGCCTTATTTCGAGAAACGACACCGTTCTCATCTAACTTATTTCTAAACACCCACTTAGTTCCTATGATTGTCATATTCTTAGGTTGTTGTACTAACTCCCAAACATCGTTTACAATGAATTGATTTAATTCTTCTTGCATAGCGATTAACCAACTTTCATCCGTTAAGGCTTCATTCACATTCTTAGGTTCTATAGTAGATATAAAACAAAAGAAGTTACTTTGATTTTGGGCTTGTAACCTAAGAGTTCTTGGGTTAAGGTTTCCTATGACATTTTCTATTGGATGGTTTCGAGATTCCTTAATATTGACTATTTCATCAATTTCTAAAATTTCATCCTTAGTGTCATTCTCTAAGTTTCTCTTTTTGGTGACCTTAATTGCTTCCTCTTCATCCAAGTCATCATCCACCAAGGGTGATGTCTTAAAGGGAGGAAGAGTTTCATCGAATGTCACGTTGAGTGATTCTTCGATTTTCATGGTGTGTTTATTAAGGATGATATATGCTTTGCTATTTTGGGAGTAACCTAAAAAGACACCTTCGTATGACTTTAGGTCAAACTTAGTAAGGTAGTCTTTGGTAGTTAAGATGAAGCACTTGCTTCTAAACACTCTAAAGCAATTAAGAGTAGGTTTCCTACATCTCAAGAGTTGTCATGAAGGTGTATTAAACTAAGATAGCTCTAATTAAGAATTCGGTTGAGATATATGTAAAAGTACTACGGCGTTACACCAAAACTTTTGTGATAAGAATTGTCATATCAGCCATTGTCTACTCATTTTTTGGTAGGTCATATTTTTACTTTCTGACCATGCCAATTGATGATGAGTTCGTGAAGCCGTAGAAGTTATGTGTAATACCGTTTTGGCATTCAACACAACACTTTCCAAATTTGCACTTCATTATCATATTCTCTACGTGGGCCGGTCCTAAATTGACACTATTGAACATCCTAATTGATTTTGTATTTTCCTACTAAAGATTTCAAATTGCTCGAAGCCTCAGTTTTATTCTTAAGAAATCTTGTCCAAGTATACCTATAGTAGTCATCTACTATGACTAAGGGGTAAAGATTTCCTCTGTAACTCTGTACGGTAGATGGACCGAAGAGATCCATATGAAGGAGTACCTAACATCCATACGTTGAGAACTATACTTCTAGCTTTATGACTAGCGTGAGCTTGTTTTCCAATTTTGTAAGCATCACAGAAGTATTGATCAAACTTAAGCTTAGCCAAGTTTCATACTAATTGATGCGTAATTTCTGTTAAATAAAACTACGTCAGGTTTTACATTTATAAAACCCTAACTACCTCGACTATTCCTACGCACTAAAGAGCAGTAGCCTTATATGTAATATGTAGTGATTGGTACTGTACGGGTGTCGACCCAAAGAACGGTTTGTGTCTCTAACTGTCTATACTGTTTATTAATCTACCTAAGTAAGCAGTAAAGAAAGCATGGTTGAGTTTTAGTAGAATTATTGCAAGATGCTTAGGTGGTAAGCCTTACTGTCGAAAAGGGAAATTGGTATAGTGGTGGACAACTAGGATTGATGAAAGTATTTAATTTTAATCTTAAAGTGCAATGTCTATCGCACCCTTAGATGGGGCAAAAATATTAGGTCTATTTTGTATTTAAAAAACCTAAACCTATGTCTACTCTGATGGAATGGACTCACATAAAATGAACCATTTCCCAGTAACACAGTTTATAGGGGTTCCATTTAATTATAAAGATTGATTTACTCAAACAGGAGGTCTCTTGTTAGCGCTCGGCATTACTTAGCAAATATTTAATTGATAGAATGGTTCGCCAACAAGGTAATAGGATTGAACAACAACCAAGAAAGTCATCCTATAATTAATCATACATGCCAAGGTCTTTGAGATCATATAAATCCTTAACTGCACTAAACCTTATATCAAAACTTAAACAGGCACACAAGGTTCAAAAATCATACTACATAAATTATAAAAGAAAACAATTAAGACGATAAGATCATAAAAGATAATCAATAAATTAAATGCCTAATAACAAATAATAAAACATAACAAATAATCATATCATCAACAAATTAAATTGCTAGATCCAAATAAATCAAAATAATTATTAAATTAACTTGATCATAATAAGTTTATGAACGAATACAAGTTGTGCCAATTGAATGTTATCGATACCCTAGTTGAACGTCATGGCAAACCCTGAAGGGTTTGCCCTATACCACTACTCGAACTATCTTTTCCCCTTTTCTTGTTTTTCGGCTAAAACCACACCCTACGAATACAGAATGATAAATCATTCATATATTTATACTAGTAATGATATTTTAATCACTTGGAAAGCTTGGTCCCTGGACTTTATGGTGTGAAGTGAAACTTAATATAATTTTGTACACAATTCGTCCCTGTGATGACTCGTACTTTATGGCGTAACGACATCGACCACATTACGCCGTAAACCTTTTGACGCGGCATTTGTTCATTTAGTGATAAAATAGTTACGGCGTAATCTATCGAATCCTTTACGCCGTAACCCTTAGTCAGCATCAATATTCTTTAATATTAAATATTTTACGGCTTAACTCGTATGGGACATTGCGCCGTAATGCCTCATCAGCACCAAATCTTCGTATTAAATAATTGATTACAGCGTAACTCCAGTGGGTCGTTACACCGTAATATCTTCTATAATGCGGGTTTTGTTGTATTTTCATCATTTTGCTGTTTTTCCGCATCTTTTCCATTTCAATGCCTCTAATTACCTGAATTCGCCAAATAAATGAATTAAGTACCGAATTCATATAAAAATGATATAAAGTGAGGAAATAAACGCGGGAATTTGATGTATAAAAGTATTACTACCTCCGTCCCACATTAAGTGTCCACTTGACTTTTTCAAAGTCTTTTTTCTTTAACTTTGACCTTAATGATTTCTTCTTACGTTATATGATACTTGATGCAAGATATATGAATGGATAGAGTTTTGAATATATTTTTCGTTGGTAGAATTTTCGTTCAATATTATATAACACAAACAAAAATATTTATGGTCAAAGTTAATAAAAAAAGACTTAAAAGATTCCATTATGGACACTTAATATGGGACGGAGGGAGTAATTATTTGATGTCATCAAATATCCCCCCACTTGACTTCTACTTGCCCTCAAGTAGAACCTTTTAAATAATTCTCAAAAAGATACCTCCCTAAGGAAGATATGAATTTAAAAATCACTTATGCTAGAAAATTCTAAACCGAGCACCTTACAAAAGGAAAAACAAATCACACTCATATTCTCACCAATCTATGTGTTTATTTTTGGTGATCACTCAACTGCCCAGTCATAGCATGTATTCTATCAAAAGCTTAGAAAGTACACAAGTCTCCACCAACTAGAATTAGGGTCTAAACAGTCTCAAAGGCAACATGGGTGACATTGGTTAATTTGGTGATAAAAGGTTAGGATAGGCATGGGATACACATTTAATGGTTTTTAAGATAAAAACACGAAACAAATAGTCTAGAGTAATCTAAGTGGGTCAAAACCGAGCATACTGTCCCATTCCAAAGGGTCCTAAAGAGTCTGAGTTTGAAAACCTGATCTTTAATAATGGGCTACTAGCTCCATTCTTTATATTTGTTGGCTTGGTGCAATAATGGGCTACTAGCTCTATTTTTTTATTTTACACCATTTTTTAGCACATGGGTGGCTTTTTAGTTGCACCCTCTTTTCTTCATTTTCTTCTTGATAAATATGAAAATGCTTACAGGATTTTATAACTAATTATTGCCCCTGCAGAAACATCCGAAAATTATACGTACATACTCTACATGAGATAACAACGTCCAAAAGTGGAGGATAACAATGGGGTCGTTATAGATCAGTGAACTGATTGGTATTCCACGAATGCATACAATTCTCGTTCCTCCCCGTCCCCCAAACCATGGACTTAAGTATCCAGTTATTTCAACACAAAGAAAATAAACGACCACGATGGTAGGACTAAGCTAAATTGGTGAACTAAGATATATAGGGTTTAAACAAGGAATGGTTTAACAAGGTGATCTAGGGGTAAACTTGTGCACTAACTATTAGTGGCAACAAGGTTTATACACGGGGAGGTCGACAAAGTCCAGTGTACAAGCCGATAACAAACACGCACACACATAACATATAGCTTTTTGGGTGCTTTCCTAAAATGTTGCCTTTATGAAAAGTCAATTTCAACTAACCAATTAGGTCTTAACAGATGTACACGGCCAAGTTCTAAAGTTCTACAATACTACTACTACAAGGCACTACCATGTATTTTGTTGGAATTTATATATAATAGATGAAAACGGAATTATTAGGCTTAACCTCACCAATGGAAATAAAGGGTTATAGTGTGCTTGACAAAGGTTAATTCTAGTTTATTAGGAAAAATATGTCAAAATTTTTAAAATTGACATAATTTTTCAAAGAAAACTAGAAAATCGAAAGACAAATATAAGGCAAGTATAATTCTAAAGAACACCCATTCCTTCCCATCCCCCTACTTGGTCTGTACAATGTCCCTATTGTACAATTAAGGAAATGAAAATTTAAGAATAAGAGTAGAATTAGAACGGAAGACTCCCCTGGATTTGCTTGGTACAATGAAGATATAACATGCTCTAAGCCATGCTCCAAGTCTGCTTCTTCGAGCACTTCTACCATCACAGGAAACTTCACCATCCTCCCATAAAGCATTCAACTAGACTGGTTTGGAATGCTTCCTCACAGCTTGATTAGCATCCTAGCACCCCTCCTGTGCATTACTTGTATAACTGCAAGAAAGACTAATACCAAAAGCATAAACCAGGATAGAAAGCACCAAATAGCACAAAGTATACAAAACTTTACAAGACCTAACTCACTTTCGTAGGAATCACCGTTGCATTTAGCATATGCAACAAGCCTTTTAAACCACATGGTGGCCCAAGTGGACGAGTGAAGTCTCGCGAGGGTTTCCAGAGAACATACCCACAAAGTTCATTTACCAATATACACGGTTTTGAAAAATTTCAAATGATTTAATGATTTGCAGGAAGGGATTATGGCGTAACCAAGGATTAGATTACGCCATAATCATGTGGATGATCATTTTAAATTTTTTGATTTAATTTAGTTACGCCGTAGCCATGGAAAAGATTACGCCACAACTTCAATAATTACGGCGTAACTAAGATTGTTACGCCGTAATTGTTGCTATTCGCAGTAATCTTACCACACAATTACGAGGAAAGGTGACTTTGAATTCCGCCCCCTTGCTGTTAAACCCTGCAAAACCAAGTAAGAAATATACAAAACCAACTAAATGCAGAAAAAAATTAAAAGGATAGGACTTTTGTTTATTTAAAGAGTCGTTAAATTCGACTCTAGCCTCCACCACAGGCCACTTGGACATCTCCACACATGTCCAATCTTCATGTTTCCTAAACCTGTTAATAATTGTTCATCCTGCACACTAATAAACTTGTGCATCAAAACTATAATAGAACAGGAGCATACATTTTTGGCAAATACTTGACTCATAAACACCACATGAATAAAACATTAAGGTTGACAGGCTTAATATTAAAATAGAGGCGGTATTAGAAAATATTTTTAAAGGTTCAAGCATTGCCCAAACTATTTTTGGTGTTTCAGACCTAGTTTAGAGATATGTCGCAACAAGCACTACCAAGTTGCGCCATAACCAAGTCTGAAATGATTTTTTTTATATTTTCACATACATTACGCCTTAACCAAATGACTGGTTATGTCGTAATTAAACATATTACGCCGTAACAACACACCGCAAACATTTAAACATTCAGAAGTAGGAGAAGAACAGAAGGACAAGCGCACACAAGCATAAACAAACACATAATATCAATCGAACAATCAAAAACAACAAAAACCGCTCCGCGGCAGCGGCGCCAAAAACTTGATGCGTAATTTCTTTTAAATAAAACTATGCCAGGTTTTACATTTATAAAACCCTAACTACCTCGACTATTCCTACGCATTAAAGAGTAGTGTAGCCTATCGTGTATAGTGTAGTGATTGGTAAGTACGGGTGTCGATCCAAAGAACGGTTTGTGTCTCTAATTGTCTAACTGGTTTATTAATCTACCTAAGTAAGCAGTAAAGAAAGCATGGTTGAGTTTTAGTAGAATTATTGCAAGATGCATGGGTGGTAAGCCTTGCTGTCGAAAAGGGAAATTGGTATAGTGGTGGACAACTAGGAATGATGAAAGCATTTAATTTTGATCTTAAAGTGCAATGTCTAATCGCAACCTTAGATGGGGATTAAAATCATTAGGTCTAATTTTGTATTTAAAACCTAACCTATGTCTACTGAGTGGAATGGACTCACATGGAGAATTAACCTATTCCCAATATACAGTTAATAAGGGTTCCATTTAATTTATGAGATATGATTTACTCTAACAGGTGGTCTCCTGTTAGCTCACATTACTTAACTAAATATTTAATGATAAGGGTTCGCCTCATGGGTAAAGGTCGAACAACTACAAAGAATGGTCTTCCTATAATTAATCATACATGCCAAGGTCTTTGAGATCATATAGATCCTTAACCGCACTAAACCTTATATCGAAACTTAGACAGGCACACAAGGTTCAAAAAGCATACTACATAAATTATAAAAGAAAACAATTAAGACGATAAGATCATAAAAGATAATCAATAAATTAAATGCCTAATAACAAACAATAAAACATAACCAATAATAATATCATCAACAAATTAAATTGCTAGATCCAAATAAATCAAAATAATTATTAAATTAAATTGATCATAATAAGTTTATGAACGAATACAAGTTGTGCCAATTGAATGCTATCGATCCCTTAGTCGAACGCCATGGCAAACCCCGAAGGGTTTGCCCTATACCACTGCTCAAACTATCTTTTCCCCTTTTCTTGTTTTTCGGCTAAAACCACACCCCACGAATACAGAATGATAAATCATTCATATAATTATACTAGTAATGATATTTTAATCACTTGGCAAGCTTAGTCCCTAGACTTTATCTTGTGAAGTGAAACTTAATATAATTTTGTACACAATTCATCCCAGTGATGACTCGTACTTTACGGCGTAATGTCGTCGACCACGTTACGCCATAAACCTTCTGACGCAGCATTTCTTCATTTAGTGATAAAATAGTTACAGCGTAATCTATCGAACCCTTTACGTCGTAACCCTTAGTCAGCATCAATATTCTTTAATAATAAATATTTTACGGCGTAACTCGTATGAGACGTTACGCCGTAATGCCTCGTCAGCACCAAATCTTCGTATTAAATAATTGATTACGGTGTAACTCCAGCGGGTCGTTACGCCATAATATCTTCCATAATGCGGGTTTTGTTGTATTTTCTTCATTTTGCCATTTTCCCGCATCTTTTCTGTTTCAACGCCTCTAATTACCTAAATTCGCCAAATAAATGAATTAAGTACCGAAATCATATAAAAATGATATAAAGTGAGGCAATAAACGCGAGAATTTGATATATAAAAGTATTAATTATTTGATGTCATCACTAATTCCTTAGATGCTAACGATTGAATGAGACGCATATTAGCGTGACCTAATCTCCTATGTCACAACGTGGAGTTTTCATCAATCGTTGCAAGACAAATTTTGTCTTCTGGCTTATTTCCTAATTTCATCACATATAAGCTTTTCTTCCTAATACCTTTGCCTATAACCTTACCATCCTTAGTGATTTCACTATCATGTTCAGAAAAAGTTACTCTACACTTATTATCACATATTTGTCCTACATTTAGCAAGTTAAATCTTAAGTTATCTACATGTTCTACATTATCTATTTTGAGAGAGTCATTTAAAATCGTACCTTTTCCAATGATGTTACCGCGAAGATTACTACCAAAAATAACATTACCTCCTAATATGTGCTTAATTACACATATTTTATATCTAATAAAACGAGCCTAAATGTCCAAAAACTGCCAAATATATGTTTGTTTTGCATTTGTGTTGTGCAGGAAATGGATAATCATAAAAAGGACAAAAACAAAGACAAAACCGAGCTCGAAATGGAAAAATGTGGAAAGACAAAGTCAAACCAAAGCCAAAAGTCAACCAGTCAAAATCAAAGTCAACTCCGAGAAGATAAATCAAAGAAAAATATAACTTGAGGGACTGAAATTGCCAATTCCCAAAGTTATATTATAAAGGATTAAAGACAAGGGCTGTTTTTACTATTATGTGAAAATACAACTTTAGGGGGCATTTCTGCCAAACCCTTAAAGTAATATTACAAAAGGGACTGATTTTGCAATTAAAGATATAAGGTTGAGGGGGCATTTCTGGCAAACCCTCAATCTTATATAACCATCAAGGACGAATTTTGCAATAAGAGTGTAAAGGTTGGAGGACCAAAGTTGCCAAGACCACAAACTTTCACCTGTTATCTTTACAAACAGTTTTTCCCGCCCTTTTATTTTCCCCCCATTTTTCATTCACGGGTTAACCCTCGACTCTTTACCCTGCAACACTAAATAACCCTGGATAAAACATTCCTCCCACCTCCACTAACCTCTCCTCAGTCCCCATGCCACTTTACATGCTGGCAATCCTCACCTTCTTCAATAATCAACAGATTTCGATGGCTAGGATGACTTGGATGAAAATCAAAGGCTGGGATTTGCTCTCTGAATCACTCACACAAAAAAACACCTCTGTTTTGTCTCTACAAGAAAGCACAGCAAGAAGAAAAGGAGAAAAATACCCAAGACCAAGACTCTTTAGTTTTTTGTATAAATAGGCACTTGTATTGGCTTAGAGAAGCATTTAATTTTTATTTTTCTTGTAATTTCAGTTTATTTTCATGCAATTAACTTATTTTCAAAGTTTCCAAAGCCTTGTATCCAGTTTCTAAAAGTTTTAATGAAAATTACAAATTTATTTCAACTCCTTTGTTTAAATTAGCTAAGTTGTTTCAAAGTTCATTTTAGCTATTATAATCTCATTAGTACCCACTAACAAGGCTGCTAAATGTTTAAGAACTAATTAATATAAAAAAAGAAAAACAGAAAAAACTGAAAAGAAATCTCAAAAACAAAAGGGGCAAGCAGACTGGATATGGGCATTTAAGGATGTGACCTTGGTTTGTTATTGATTCAGAAGATATTGGACTTAAAGGGGGTTAATTAGGAATAAGTTTTAGGTTCCCCTTACATTGGACTTTTGTAAGTTTTCATTTTTAATTTTCTGCATTTTACTACTATAATATTACTGTAGCATTGCTTTTTCAGCTTATTATTGCTTATTTCCTGTTTAATTGTGCTTATTTATGTTTATATTCTATGTATGAGTGTTTGTTTTTAAAACCCTTGGCTTAAAATACCCTAAAACAGCTTAAAGATCCAAATTCAGATTATAAATGGGTGTTTGGGACAAGGAAATGGGTCATTTTGGCTCATGCATGGGTTAAGGTCTTTGGGTCAGTTTAGATTAGCTTAAATTAAGTCTAATTAGTAGTTTGTGATAGTTTTTTATAACTAAATTTCAAAAAACCAACCTTAAAATAAGCAATTATTGCATCTGTGGTACTTTACTATATTTGCATTAGCGTATTTTTGAATTATAGCTTAAAGTGATATTAGGCTTTGCTTTGCATGTTAATTTCAAGTGTTTAAATGTAATTGATGTAAGTAGTTGTTATGAGTGCTCTTTAGTTGTTTTTAAGGTTTTGTGCCAAAAATCTGCATTAAGTTATAGGAAAATGGATTTTAGCTTTTTCAAAGACAAATTCTGGCTTATTTCAGAATTTAAAAATGCTTTTTTTGAGTCTAGATTAATTTGTTCTATGAGCTTAATACTGGATCTCTTTAAGCTTATATACCATAATAATCTGTCTTCTAGCTTATTTTTAAGCTAAGAAAAGTGATCTAAGGCCTGTTTTTCAAACAACCTATAGCTTAAACAGCTTATTTGGCGCTTAATTGAGCTTTATGGCTAACTTATTTCTTCCTTGCTTCGTTAGAGAATCTATTACCGGAGGTATCAATTAAGTTAGGTTTTATAACTTTTTAGGATTCTAAGCTTATTTATAGCTTATTTAGCTTATTTTTCAAGTCTGTCAAAAGCCAAAAAGGCTCCCCTGGTGCAAAATCCCTTTTGACAGCCTTGTTACTGTCATATTTTGCTTATCAAAGTCTTAGCTTTTCACCTTTTTAGATAGCTTATAGGATGTGCTTTAAGCCCCTATAAGCTCAGCCATTGGGATCCACTCTAAGGGCTTAAAAATAAGCCCTAAAAGTGCCCCAAGGGCCTGTTTGGCCTGTAGCCTAACCCTTTGGCTTAATTTGGTTATTTCCCTTAAAATTCGGTCATTCGTATATGGCTTATTTATGTCAGAGTAGCTATTATGTTAGTTTAGGTTAAATTTGCCTTAGTTTAGTTTTTGATTAGAGCTTTACTGCACTTATTTGAGTAACAGTCAAAATTTCTAAGTGTTTAAGCTAGTTAAAAGGATAAAGTCTTATTTAGCTTTTCCTGTCTGTTTTAGATTATTTAATATTGCTTATTTTGTACTAATAGCGGGTGGTTAGTATACTATCATGGTTTTGCTTTTATCTCAGTTTCTTAGCTTTATTTAGGCTTAAAAAGCCACAGGTTAGTTAGTTTGATACCCTTAGTAGCATTTTTAGCAAAATGTTTGCCAACTTATTTGGCTTATTAAAAGAGGTTTTTACATAAAAAATTTCAGTTAGCAAACTGCTTATTTACTAGCTTCGGCGGAAAGGTGGAAGACAGGGGTGAGCTAGGGCTCGAATCCCCACCGACCTCAATCACCCACCTAACCCTTTATAAACACACACGTCTAACCGCTACCGCCCAGACTACACGATTAGCTCATCCGGTAGAAGTGTTCTTGTTTATCAAATATATAAAGCCTTTTTTGGGCATTTTATTTAAAAAGCTTATGAACCTTTTTTTCGGGCCTATTCCAGCTTATTGAGATAAAAGCATAGTGGGTTTTTCCATTATTTTTTCTTAGAGAATACCTTGTTAGCGAGTAATTTAGATTCCTCCCGAGAATTTTTCAGGAATTTTTATATAAACATGATCTATAATCTTTAATATTATTTTGAATAAAAACTTAAAAAAAACATAAATCTCTCTATAAAATATAAATCAGAAAAATACAAATCATTTTTTTTCTCTCATTTTCTTTTATTTTTGTAAATAATCTAGGAAAAATAAATATACATATAATGGGTCCATTTTTGCAAAGTTATTCACTTTTTAAATTAAACGTTGATTTCGATTCCGTTTTTCATTTTGCCGAGCATTTTTTTGGTCCCAAACGAACTCCCTCCGTTTTAGGTCTAGTTTTTTTTAAAACTTACCAAGTAACTTCGTTTTTAGTCAAGTAGAATCTATTTTTAGTTTAAAAATTGTTCTAGGGTTAAAATTGCAAAATTTAGGTTTTTGACCCTCGTTTTCCATTCCGTTTTAGGATTTAAGCGTTATAGCTTTCGTTTTTAGGTTTTATTTAATCGTTTTTGCATATTTAACTTGTAGAAATAGAAAACCAATCATAATCTTGTAATATTCAAACATCGATTATCAATTCGTCATTCGATTTTCCATTCAAGCCTCGTTGGGACTTAACGACCCGGGAATCATACTTCCGGTTACATATATATTTTATTTTGTGAATTCTTAACCAATCCTTGGCTAAAGGTAATTGGTTGATTGTTTGCTTATATATTATATATATACTATTGACGAATCAATTTTTGGCGCCGTTGCCGGGGAGGCTGTGAAACGAATTATCGTTACGTTTGACAAATTGTGTTTGAATTTGTGAATATCTCTTTTATTTTTATAAAAATACAAAAATATTTTTCATTTCTTTTTAGTATATATTTATAAAACAAGAAAAACCAAAAATATAAAAACATTGTCTTAATCAAGAAATAAAATTCACAAGTTGGTAAAAATACCAAAATATAATATTCTCAATTGAGGTATTATCATAATAAATTCCGGTGAACTTGTTGGTTCCCAAATCGAACAAAAGATTTAAAAACTTGCCATTTGTGTCTCTTACGACGTACGACTCACCTTGAAAAGTTAAACAAACTAAAAAGTGGGTATAAGGAGGGTTGTTCCGAGGAACTACGACCCGAAAGGAGAAATAAGCTTCGCGCTATTCCTACTCCTCCGCTCACCTGTGCGTTTATCTTTTTGAGAGCTACCGTGAAGTAAGTAGATTATTTGGTTGAAGTTGTCCTACCTCATTGTCCGTTAAAATACATTGTGAATAAATCATTGAAAAACCAAAAAAAAAATTAGTGTAAATTTTCTTTTTATATTTCTATTTTGTGCATGCGCACTCGTTCTCAAGCCCGTAAACGTCGACAACAACAAGTCCGACAAACTTCTGTTGAATCACCCAATCTTGAGAAACCAAATAACAATCAAGAAACTTTCAATCATGGACCGATAAACGAACTATGGGCGCAATTGCTCGAAAAGCTTTCACAAGCTCCACACCCACTCAAACGAAAGCTGCATTCTGCGAGCATGCGCACGGCACTTAGCGCTTTCTTACTACACCTTCCTCAAGAAAAACAGCAACCAAAATCTACCGGCTTTACAACTGAGAGAGCGACAGAAAGCATCACAACTTCATGAGCAACAACGATCAAGCATCACTAGTCCATCATACTCCTTCAACATACTTATCCCTTCCAAACACCAAAGCTCACTATAATATACATGTGATCACCACACGAACTAAAGAACAGACCCGTATACTCAGTCCACATGCACTTATCACTACCAATCAACTTCTCAGATCAACATAGAATCATCTTACTCCATTTTCGAGCGTCAGAATTCACGGTCCAAATTTACCCATAGAGTAAACATCACAGGAGGCAAGAATATAAGTAGTTACTTATTAGTTTATGCTTGTTCCCATAGCTCCTCATGCAGACCGTTAGCAGACCCTGCACTCTTGGCTTGAAAACAAAAAGAGCCCCCTCGATCGATTCTTACATGGGATGATCTTAGGAGTCGAAACTTCATTAACAAATTCTCCCCACACTAACCACATATAAAACAACGACAAAAGCTCAAAACACGAAATCACACAGAGATTCCTCTACACACCAGCGTTCTAAATTTGAGAGACTATCAGCGCACTGATTTAAACGTTTTATCACAACATATATCACCTAGGACATTCTCTATTGAGCACTCAATCGAGCAACTTATTTGTAGGGATTGGAGTGGCCAAGGGGCCCGATCTCATACACACACTGTGGTTTACTGCACAGGAAATTCAAGAGAGACATTATCTCAACAGCGTCGTGATCTACACACCTTCTACTGCAACCGATTTGACCCAACATCGACAGATCAAACATAGAATCAAAATCTTGCATTTCATCCTCTGACATACTCCGCTGACGGGTGGGATACAACTCGTTTGGAAAAAATGCCAAAAGCACAGCGCATGCTACACAAATACAATTCTACCGCGCCGAGAGATGTGAGAGAGTAGCACACAGCTCGAGTCTAATCACAGTCTTCGAATTGCCAACAGCTAGACGGCAATAGCAAACTACTCGCAACAATTAGCCAGTTGAGTTCCTCAAAAGTGCAATACGACTTTCTACACCCACAAGCAAGTCATTCTCATCCGATGTTGCTTGTGGAGAGAGCCTATCACAAAGACAATATGTTAAGAGCATATGATTCCGATAAGAACAAAAAGCGCCAACACATCCAGCTCCTAGCTATCCGAAAAAGCGGTTGAGCAAGTTGTGTAACTGCGGGGTGGACATTCTTACCAAAATTGTCCAGCCACCAATGACATATGTAAGACCAATATTCAAGAATCTACACGTGTCCACACTAATAGCAGCACGCAAGATTAACATACAAAAACACATGCGGAGAACATAACACAGTTAGAACCCATTAGCGACCGAATCTAGAAGATGGATTCGCGCTAACCACACAACATATCGAACCCTACCGTTTTCCTCACTATGCAAAACCACCTAAACAACCAGAATCGGAGGGATTAATTTCAACAAATCGGAAACAATTTGAACCAAAATCGAGGATAGAATTTCAATCAACGGAAAAAGTTTACCAACCTTAGATTAATCAACCCCCCCCCGAACTTTTCAAAAGCAAAGCTGATTTGGGGGACATAAAAAAAACAAAAAAAATAAAAAAAAAACCAATCTCAAACAAAAAACAAATAAAATCAGAAGAAAAAAAGCGTCAAATCACAGAAAAATAGTCAAGAAAATAAATAGCCATCCTAAAATAAAAAAAAAAAAAAAATAAAAAAAAAAACAATTGGTAAATCTACATAACCGATAGCTCTCAAGCTCCAGCTCATCCTCCAACACCCAGGTTAATCTAAGTCCGATTTTGATTCACTAATCCAAGCTAATGATGGCGTTATGCAAAATATCAAAATCAAATGGCAAACTAAACGGACCTGCTTAACCAAAATCATGAATAGTAATACAGCTTTCACATCGGATTCGGGTTCTCTCCAAGCAACACCATTGCTAACCCGAAAGGTGAGTGGAAAGCCAATCACTACCCGAAAGCGTGTTTCCTATAATACGGACTCCAAACTTCCTTCTCCTCAAGAGACGGAAAATTGAACCCGAGGTGACAAAGGATTAACGGTGCAAACCAAGCCCACAAAAAACATTCCAACCGTCCAAGAGGGATTCTTGATCCAGACCATGCCGACCGACGCATGTTATAGTCGACCAAAGAAGGGATCTATATGGTAATTAAATAGGCTACCTCGGGAGATGGAGTATGACACCTATTCCCACAGATTTATCTTCTATGACAACAGAGTTTTCCAAGGGTTGCAGTTTACCCGACACCTATAATTACTTTGAGAAAACAGCAAAACATATACTTCATTGTTCAATATATGTAAGATGATATACATATTTTCCTCGACCGATCCCTAATGCAGTGACAGATATTTCCAATGAGTATGAGTTCTAAATTTTTCAAATAGTCATATAATGGGAACAAATGTCTATTTTTCTTACGATTTCAAGATTTCTCAATATCCTAGAGGCCGTATGTTATATTAAATCAAGTCAAATTTGCTCTATAAATAACTAAAAGAAATTTGGGATAGATTCGTGCTAACCACTGTCTGAACAGCCCATTGACTGGATCACTTAAACTGTGATGAAGTACCCCTGGGATTCAGTCTACCAGTACTCGTTTCTGTAGCTATGGGTCGGCTCCCTAATGTACCGTCACTGACCAGCATACCCGACCGTTGTATTCGCAGATATGCATTGTGCTTTGAACAGGCATCTGCCTACCAAAAAATACACTTTCGAAGCACTTAAACGGGTGCTTTAGGTATCTCAGAGGAACCCTTAACATTAGGGACTCTTTGGTATCCAAACAGACACCACTTATGCACTATAGCCTATGCCAGATAACGAACCAATGGCAGGATTGAGTCCAGGATACACAATAAAAATTACGTTTAGTGTGTAATGGTGCTCAATCTCCATGGAGAATACAATTAGTCCATGCTGGATCATCAAAAAAATAGACAGATCACACAATCTCAACCATTAAAGAGGCTGAAAATACATTGCCATTATCAGGATTCTAACCTCAGAGATCTATTGGATGAGAGTCACAGCTGATCAGACTATAGATTTTGCCTTCAATAAATTGCCCTTGTATTTGCGTGAACAACCGTATGTGAGCCTATAGCCTCTGCTAGAGCAACAAATTACCAACACTCCAGTCCAATGCACACTAGACATCCGACACCATTTACATTAGAGAGTAGTTTAGAAAATGTGCGATGGGGAGATTTGTACTTGCTGAATGCCGGTTAGATACAACTTGCGGACAAATTCATCGAAGGCATTACCATAGAGAGTCGATTCGAATTCCTTCTCCACATCTGGGTAATAATAGTGTAGACTTCGCGAAACCCGTAAACACCTTCTCAAGGAAGGGAGAAGAAGAGTAAAGGAAGCGGTCCTTCTCAATATCCTATGATCATAAATAGTATATAATTATATACACCAAATACAAAATACAAATATATAAAAACCTACAAAAACCGGTAAAAAATTTAGAAAAATAGAAAATACCAAAAATCTTTTTCCAAAGACATGTCTTCTGAGTAATCGATAAAACATGTACAAGACCTAGAAATTGTCATCAGTAATGACACGGAGTCTTTAAATGAGGTTCGAACTAAAGCTTATCAAAGACTGTTTTAAACAATGTCTTCATGGCTTTTATATTGCAGTTTTTCCGACTTGGCACAGCCCTGCTCCATAACACCAATGCACTTCTGCGCGAAGAATATCATGATTCCTATGCCACTTCGGCAACAACACACACAACACACCCAACCTGTTTCGCCGTATCCTTCAAGGGCAAACAAAGAAAATTCCGTGCAAAAGACGATACATTTACTTCAAAATTATGTGAGATTTTTATGGATAATCTCCATTTCGACTAATTTCGCGGATGCTTCTTCTAACATATGCCCAAGATTTAGCACCAATGTTTAAAAGCTCCCTCAATGACAAGGATAAGAATGATTGAGTTGACAAAGACCCAGGTACACGAGAATATGCTCGGATACGGTTTATCTTAAAAAATTTACGCCGAGAAACCTTAGAGACCCCGATAGATTCCTTATACCCGTGTGATTTTCCGCGGAGATGAACGAATGCTAGCCTTAGCGGCTCTTGGTGTCACTTAGTCAAGCAACAATGAACATATTAGTTGGATATAAGTATAGATCCAAGCCCCCCCAACGGTAATATAATTTTTTCCCGGGCACGGATTACTTAATATTCATGCATCCAAGGATATATGTGCGTTTCAGTGCATTTTTCCTCTTTCGGAAGTGAAGTTTTCCTTTTATAACCAAATAATTTTCTTCTTAATTGATTCTTTAAAAAAAAATTATTTGTGTAATCACGTGTGTAAGTGTTGTGAAATTTATCAATTCAGGTTTTTCAAAATAAACTTTTCCACTCAAACAACGACTACAACTCTTTCAATAGAAAACGAGTCATTGTTTAAGGGGGAGAGTGACTTCAAGTTTATGACATCAAATAAGTTTCTAGATCACATCATACATCTTATGAGAAAGGTCTTGTAGTAATACGGGGTTATAATTTGAGGGGGAGTTAATTAATTTAAACTCTAATGGCCAAAGTTGTCATTAGTTAAAGAGTTTAGGAACTTATGTGCAATATGCTAATTGTTTTCTAGCTCTATTAAACTACAAGTACTAATTCTGCCAATCCTCAAAGTTGTTTACCCTAGAAAACCTTTTATCCATAAGTTAAGAGTATTAGAAACCTAAGGGACCAAAACTCTAAACTCTGCCAAACCGCCAAACCTCTAGTATTAATAGGTGGCGGTTTGAACAAACTTTTTGGTCAAATGGGGACTAACTCCCAAACCCCCCTCCCACCAACTTCAACCCCCCACCACCCCCCCCACCACCAGCCCACAACCCATACACCAAGCCTCTCATCCATATAGGAAAGAACTAAGTCTCACCAGCTTTGACCAAAACACTAATGATACTTGAACTTCCGACCAAAACGATTTCTACTCCAACCGCATCGTCGAGGATGTTTTCCCGTAAAAAGTTTGGAACGTTCTTCTTTCCTGCCGATTTTGGGTGTTGATTACGTTGCCAATCCTCGAGCTCCCTTAATCTAAGGAAGAACCCTTTCTTGAGGAAACCAGGCAAATGTGCCTTAATAGATTTCACAGGTGAACAAATGACCCTTATGACCCATGATGACCAATCCGTGACCTTCAACAGTTGGTGATACTAAAACTCTCTCCTACAAATCATTGAAACGTTAACCGAGTCGATGTTTATTTGATATTGCTTGTGAGGAATAATTTTCAAGAAGTACTTTGAACATTCGGAAAAGTGGCAATCCCACTTCTACATCGGATCTTACGATCGAATCTTGCTCTCCATCTTCACGTCCCTTCGGAGGAAGTGATTTCAAATGGAAGAGATCGATGAATTTTTTTCTTGAACGTGATTATTCAATCCACGGGAGAACCGGGTTTGATGGCATCTATGATTCTGAAGGAGATACGTTTTACTATAGAAATTGTTAAGTGTGGATCAATAGTGACCCAAATCTCCCTCCGTCACCAGTTTGTGAAATTGATGTTCCTGAAAAGGTTAAATCTTCATGTGAAGATCCTCCAGACCTAGAGCTCAAAGACTTACCATCCCATCTTGAGTATGCATTTTTGGAAGGAGATGACAAATTACTCGTTATAATAGCTAAAAAAACTTTGAAAGATGAGATAAAACTCGCCCTGCTCAAGTTCTTAAGTCCCACAAACGTCCATCGCCTTTGAAAATTTCTATATGAAAGGATAAATCCACAGTTTTTGCACCCAATAAATTTTGATGGAGGAAAATGCCAACCATAGTAGTTCACATCATAAGAAAGTTAACACCCAAAATCCATGAGGTTATTAAGCTAGAGTTATCAAACATTCTTGATGCAAAGGTTTAAATCGAACCCTATAGTCTTGACAGCCCCTGGGTTAGCCCGGTTCATTGTGTCCCTAAGAAGGGAGGCATAACCGTTGTGAAAAATGAAGACAATGAGTTGATACCCACTAGGTTGGTTACGGGATGGCGAGTTTGCATTGATTACCGAAAACTCAATGATGCAACTCGCAAAGACCATTTCCCTTTACCATTCATGGATCAGATGCTTGAGAGATTAGCCGGAAATGAGTACTATTGCTTTTTGGACGGATTCTCCGGCTACTTTCAGATCCCTATTGACCCACTTGATCAAGAGAAGACCACCTTCACCTGCCCTTACGGGACATTTGCCTATCGTCGCATGCCCTTTGGGTTATGCAATGCACCGGGCACGTTCCAAAGGTGTATGGTTGCAATCTTTCACGATATGATTGAGAAAAAGGGGTTTGGAAAACCATGGAAGTCTTCATGGATGATTTCTCGGTTTTTGGTGACTCTTTCTCTTCTTGTCTTTCCCATTTAGACAAAATGCTCCAAAGGTGTGAAGACACCAATCTTGTGCTAAATTGGGAAAAGTGCCACTTTATGGTCAAGGAAGGCATAGTCCTTGGCCATAAGATTTCTAAATCAGGGATTGAGGTTGACAAGGCAAAAGTTGATGTCATTGCAAAATTGCCTCATCCTACTACAGTTAAGGGTATTCGCAGTTTTCTCGGTCATATGCTTGGATTCTACCTGTGATTTATTACAGGACTTTGTCCAAAGTCGCCCGAGCCGGCTGTGGGCCTATGACCCACGCGTCGCTTGAGCCGCGGAAACTCAGGCGATGGTATAAGCTTAGCGTGCTAGAGGAATGCAATGGACGTGCTAATTAACTTGGCCGTCATTAGAACGCAGGGAAAATTACGCGTTGGCGCGAATCTGCCACTCGTGTATCTGCTGACTCGCGCCAGATTAGAAAGACTGCCTCTTAAATATGAATACAATGTGTGATGCTAACTAAACGTGATTGGCTTGTTAGGGCAGTCCTCGGGTAACGAAAGACCAAGCACTTCCAACCGATACACTATGCAAGCAAGACTATGACCGAGGCTCAAGCACATTACACCACAACGAAAAAGGAATTACTTGCCATGGTGTATGCTTTCGAGAAATTCCGGCCATATCTTGTCTTGTCCAAAAGTATAGTGTATACGGACCACTCGGCTCTTAAGTACTTGCTTGCTAGCGAGGAGTAGGCAAAGGACCGGAGAAAGTGCTGGCGGTAATTTTGGTGCTCCAAGAATTTGATGTCGAGATCCGTGATAAAAAAGGAGCAGAAAATCTCGCCGCAGACCACCTTTCTAGACTGGAAAATCCCCATCAAATTGAGCTCGAGAAAAAGGAAATTATGGAAACATTTCCTCTCGAGACACTTGGGATGGTTACCTTTCGTGGTGATGATAATGCCCCATGGTTTGCCGACTTTGCAAATTACCATGCGGGAAATTTTATGATCAAAGGGATGTCGTCCCAACAGAAAAGAAAGTTTTTCAAAGACGTCAAACACTACTTTTGGGACGACCCCTTTCTATTCAAGATCTGTACAGACCAAGTAATTAGGCGTTGTGTTTCGGGGCAAGAAGCTTTTGACATTCTTAAAGCTTGCCACAGTGGACCCACCAGGGGACACTACGGTGCCAATTACACAGCTAAAAAGGTCTTCGATTCAGGATTTTATTGGCCCACAATCTACAAGGATGCCCACGACTTTGTCACCCAATGTGACATTTGTCAACGTCAAGGCAAAATTTCGCAACGTGATGAGATGCCACAGAACTCTATCCAAGTTTGCGAAATCTTTGACATGTGGGGCATTGACTTTATGGGGCCGTTCCCGTCTTCAAGAGGGAACAAATATATACTCGTGGCAGTCGATTACTTATCAAAATGGGTTGAAGCAAAAGCGCTCCCCACCAATGATGCCCGAGTTGTTTGTAAATTTCTTAAATCTCTCTTCTCCAGATTTGGTGCCCCTCGTGCAATCATAAGTGATCCGCGTACCCATTTTTGCAATGACCAATTTTCAAAGGTCATGCTTAAATACGGAGTTACTCATCGTCTCTCCACCATGTATCATCCACAAACAAGTGGACAAGTTGAGGTCTCCAATCGTGGTTTGAAAAGGATTCTGGAAGGACCGAGCGAAATCGTGCCACTTGGTTCAGATAAAATTAAATGATAATTTTTGGCCAACTGTTGGGCTTTCCGCACATCTTACAAAACACCCATCGGGTGTACTCCATAATAAGTTAAGTGTACGGGGGCCCTGAAGCAAACCAACTTTGATATCAAAACAGCGGTTGATCACAGAAAAATCAACTCAATTAACTTAATGAACTTTCGTAAACATGCCTATGAAAACTCTTGATCTAAAAAGAGAAAACAAATAGAATCCATGACTCAAAAATCAAAAACCGCGTTTTCGAACGTCGGTGGAACGAGTCCTTCCTCTCTAACTCTAGGTTAAAGATTTATCTCAGGAAAGCCTAAGACACCGCTGGAGTTGACAAAACCATACACAGTAACCCAATTCATTTCCATATGGCACTGTCGAGTTAATCTCAAAGTCCGTGCCAAATTTTCAAAGGTGAAGGTCATCGTTTAAACCATTACATTGAGAGGGGACGTACAAACCGAGTGTCCGGATCACCAACGTTTCCCAAGGACAACAAATTCGTGGGACGGGTCAAGCGTCGGGACCTAAAACAAGCGCTTCGTGGGAGGCACCCCATGCTTATCAGTAGTAGTAATAAATAAGTGTTTTTTGTGTGCGAATCTTACAATATTCGCCATTACCCGTGTTTTGTCCATGTTTTGTGTGCTTTGTGTTGTATGTCCAGGATTTCCCGGATTGTGAAGACTCTCGTGCTCGCAGTATCCACAAGAGTTTCACATCCTCAGCTTCATTTTAGGAATCCAGTATCCAAATCTAATCGACTAACGTTTTATCTTTTGGCACACTTAATAAATGGCCTTAGATTTGCGTAGGAACCCCTTTGAAACATCGAGGACGATGTTTAGTTCTAGTATGGGGGGGATCTTCGATTTGATTTTTGCCTGCAGTCGTTGTTATCACGCAATCCCGTTTTTACCACCAAATTTTTGCAAAAATACCAAAAAAAAATTAAAAAATTTTAAAAATTTTCAAAAATAAAATAAGTGTTTTGTCACAGTTTTGACTTTCCTAATGGGTAGAATGAGAATAATTTTTGACTCGATCGGGCGTGTTGAGCCCTAGCTAGTTCCTCAACTTACCGCTTGTAGGCTAAGCTTTCACGAATTCGATTGCTTCGAATTTTAAAAAGGTGAAGAACAAGAAGTGATAGAGTTAAATATAAGTTTATGTGCTGAACAAAAACTTATATGAGTAACTTGTGGCTTTTTCTCCCATTAGCTTCTAATCCACCTAATCATACGTACTCAATTCATTTCAACTAAGTCAATCGATGTTTTTAGAAAAAGCTTCAAATTTGTACCCTGATTCTTTAAAACGAGATTTTTCTGTTCTTAATAATCTTCGAAATAAAATGCCAAACACATGAATGAAATATGAATGCAAAAAAAAATGCATGAATATTGAAATTATGCCAATGAAGCATACATTTGATTATATGGAGCAAGTAAAAGATGTGTCGTGATATCCCACTCCGCTAACCACGAGGTGGGGGTTCAAACTAAGACATCTTTACTTCTAAGGATTTGGTGTGTTGTGATATCTCACCAGGAAGCGAGGTCTAGGTGAGGGTTCAAATAAACACTTATCCTTAGCCATATTAGGAAGAAGGTGTTGTTGTGATTTCCCACTACGCTAGCAACGGGCGGGTTTTCAACTAAAAACATTCGGTCTTTGGTTGTGAATTTATCTTACTACGGAGCTGAGGGCCTAGGTAGGTGTTCAAACTAAGCAACCAAAAATTTTTTTCCTAGCTTAAGAACTTATGATTATAATGATGAAGATGTTTCAAAAGTTTCTATAGTTAAAAATCATCGTTCTTAAAATCAAGTACAAGGTCCTAATAATTCGTTGCTCTGAGTCATGAAATCAGTCCTTGAATTTACGACCATGAAAATACAAGAGATCTATGGTTGAGTTGAAATGAGTACACACATTTAAATCATACATTCATGTTGGGAGTTAAAAGTTCACAAGTCATAAGTATGAGTGCTTAGCATTTAGACTTATATTGACAAATGATCTTGTTTAATTGCTTGGTTTGGAGCTAGTGAAAAATCGGGGACGATGAATTTATCCGTCAGGACATCCGTAATTATCTATGGTGTTTCTCATTCTATGATTCCCAATGTTGATAAATAAAGGAAGTCAAACAGGTTAATCGAGAAAAGAAAAAGGAAAATCCAAAAATATTAGGGATAGTTAGTGTATGAATAAAAAATGGTGAAAACGGGACTTGTCGAAGCTTTTGATTCTTTAGTTTCCCTTGACGAACACTTAGCTACTTTTCAAAGTTATTAGTCGAGGGGGATTGAGATTCTTAGTTTTCGTAAATGTTTACTTCATAACATTGCGTGAGGACACGGCAATACCTTAGTATGGGGGATTTTGGTATGTGCTTAATTACACATACCTTTTACCTTTAAAAACGAGCTTAAATGACCAAAAACGGACTTAAAATGCCAAATATATGCTTGTTTTGCTAATTGTATTGTGCAGGAACGGATAACTAAGAAAAGGACGAAAAACAAAGCCAAAACGACAAAACCAGACTCGGAATGGAAAAGACTGTGAAAGACAAAGCCAAATCGAAGCCGAAAAGTCAATCAAGTCAAAAAGTCAACAGAAAAGTCAACTGGTCAAAGTCAAAGTCAACACCGACATGGTCAAGTCAAAGAAGAAAAAAATATAACTATAGGGACTGAAATTGCAAATTCCCTAAGTTATATTTACACAAGAAAAGAGAAAAAGAAAGACAAGGGGGGAAACTGCCTAAATGCCAAAGTTTAACTCCAAGGGCCATTTCTGTCAAGTCCTAAGACTTATAGCCACCAAGGACGGTTTATGCAATCAATGTTATAACTTTTGGGGACTTATTTTGCCAAGTCCCCAAAGTTATTTAACACCAAGGACGATGGATGCAAAGATATATATGTCCATGAGGGGTTAAAAGTGCCAAATCCCAAACCCATGCCCTGTCACCCCCAACCTTTATAAACTTTTGTTTCCCGCCATTTTCAATCCCAACGAACTCACGGGTTAACCAACCCCGTTTTATCCTGCAAACCCAATTCCACCATGGTCAAACCCTTCCCCCCCCCCTCCACTATCTTTCCCAGCTGTATCCCCAAGATAATCCAACGGCTAGATTTAAAAAAGAAAAACAAAAAGAATGACTTTTGAAGAATTGAAGGCCAGGATTGTTTGTGCTTTCCTTAGCACTCTCACAACAAACACAATGCACTTTATGTGTCTACAAAGAAACACAAGTGAAGAAGACATGAAAAAGAAGACCCTAGCTCGTTTTTTCTATAAAAGCAAGTGTAAGCCCATTGTGGCAAACGGTCAGTTTTTATGTAGTTTTAAGTTAGTAAAAGTTAGTGTTTAATAGTTCAAGTAGTTTTAAGTGTTTTTTTTAGTTTAAAAGCTTTTTGTACTTGTACTATCATTAAGGAAATGAGTTAAGTTTGTATTTACTTGTTTCCTTATGTCATAATTGTCTTTTTTAAAATCTTTATCTTTTCATTTAAACCTCATTACATTTTGTTTTTAAAACACTTTTAAGAAAATACAAGAAAAAAGTAGAAGCTTCTGTTGGAAAAAGCAAAGGAAGAAGAGCTAACATAGATGGCTTATTGGTTTCCAGCTAGTTAAGCTAAATAATAAGTGGGTAGGAAAATTTAGAGCCTTAAATAGGTTTCAAAAGATCTTTTTTGAGCAAAGGACCAAGGTACTTTTCTTTAAATTTTGCTTATTACTGTAGCCAATAAGCTTATTCACTTATTTTAGCTTATTGCTGTTATTATACCTATTAATGTGTATTCATGCTTGTTTAAGCCTTTCATTTCATGTATATGCAATTTTAGTTAAAACTGTCAAGTAGAGCTCTTAACTGTCACTAGCTTATTACCACATTTAAGTGCTTATTAGTTTTTCTTTTTATCTTTTTTATGTCTTAAACAACTTAAGTATTATTAGTCTACTTAAAATTTCAGTAAACTTTAGTTTATATAAGTTTTTAAGTGACTTCTTAAAAATTAAGGGGGTGTTTGGGATAACTTGGAAAACGGGTCAAAAAGGGCTTAAGTATGGGTTGAGGTCACTTAGTAGTTTTAGCTTAGGTTGTTAAGTTCATTCAAGCTGACTTTATAAGTATTTTTAGTGTCAAAACTGTTCTTCATATTTCTAACCATCTTTTGAAACTGTGAGATTTTTAAAAACACCACAAGTGCTTATTTAGTTAAGCACTTGTGATTTTGAGTTCAGGTTCAAAAAAGAGAATGTTTTGTGTGTATAAAAAAGGCTGTTAAAACCTTTTGATCTTTTGACTTTGTTGAGTCAAAAATCACCAAGAGTCTTTGAGTGACAGTTTTAAAAAAGTAAAGGCCCTTTTTCACCTTCAAAATTCAGCAAGATTAAATGCTTTTTAAAAGCCAAAAGTTTGTGCACAAGTTCAATTGCTAGAGTAATCCATCTGTTTGAGCTTAATTTTTTGTTTAGAGCTTATTTGACAGCTTTTTAAAAGCTGTCAAATAAGCCCTTGAGTTTAGCTTAAGTCTCCCCTGGTGCAAAGGGGTGACTTTAAGCGTTCCTTTCTTAGCTTTTAAGTCTACTTAAGCCCAAGTTCTTGGCTTATTTCAAGAGCTTATAACCCCTTAGATAAGCTCCTTGAATTTCAGCCTTTAAAGAGCTTATTTGTTGGCTTATTTTTAAGCCCAAACTTGCCTTTTGACTGTTTGTGCATGACTTAGGTGTAGGGATTGCTTATTTTTCGTTTCTGGCTTATTGAGCTTTTCTCATAAGCTCTTTGTTGCTCCACATAGCTTTTTAGGTTAATATAGATAGTAGTTGAGCTTATTTTCCTTTTACCTAGCTTATTTGTCCAAAACCTTAAGCCATTTTAGCTCCTTAAGCCTTGTTTTAAGCTTACTGTCATCATAAGCTCCTCTCAGCTTATTCTATTTTAGCTTATACCTTCCTAGTGCTTTTTAGATTAGCTTAGGATTCCTTTTAGCTTTTTGTCAAGAGGTTAGCTTATTTCGTCTTCAAAAGCCCAAAGACTTAGCACTTTTTAGCTTTTAAGCCACTTTAAGCATACTGTCACCTTTTAGCTTATTTTTAAGCTGATTGAGGGCTTTTTAGAAAAAGTTGTAGTTGACAAAGTTGTTAAGCCCCACGAGCTTAACAACTTTGCTTTTTGAAGTTTTCGAAAAAAAAAAGAGGGAAAGACAAGAGGCCCGGGTGAGCAAGACTCGAACCCGGGACCTCTCGATACGATCCCCCTTTTTACACACACTCACACCGCTGCGCCCTTGGGACTTTTCTGTCATAGTCCCAAGGGCTTGCATACTTATACACTTTTTGAGCTTTAGAGCTTATAAGCTGTATAAGCTTATTTCGGGGCTTATTTCTTAAGCTGCTTTTCGTTTCTTATTTTTCTTAGGATTGTTATAGAGTCTAGTATTTTGTGTAAAAATTTCAGAATTTTTCGTAATCATTTACTATTTTTTATAATTTAATTTAGTTAAAACTTTAAAAATTCATAAAAAATTACAAAAATATAAAAAAAAAATAGATTTACTTTTTTAGAAAATTTTATTTTGTCATCTAGTTTGTAGGAAAAATTTAAAAATTTTCGTAAGGTCATTTTTACAACTTTCCATTTTTTAAAGAACGGGGTCCGGGTACGGTTTTTGTGTTGACTCGTTTTTGGTCATACGAAACTCCTTTCGGTCTGTCCTTTTCATTTCTGCTTTTTATTGTTCCCTAATAGTTATAGAACAAAATTTCTTCGTAGGGGTTAATTTTGAAGATTTTTAGGTTTTTTCCCCCTTTTTCGGGATTCGTGCTCTCGTTTTCTATTTTAATTCCATAATTTTTAGATTTTCTAACGTTTTTTGTGTTTATTATCAATTGACATTTCCACACTCTCAATCAATTCTCTCCTCGAAACAACTCAAATCTTCGACTGTATCGATTTTCCAGTCCAGTCTCGTGGGGATAAACGACCCGTGAACATTCTATACTACTTCTCGGTTTTCATTGATAGTTGTTTTTAGATTATATATATTTTATATTTTATTATATATTATATATATTTAGTGTAAAATTCTTCAATCAGTGGTGGTTTTCAAGAGAGAGAAATGAGTTTATAAGTTTGACTAGATTTGAAGGTTTGACCAAAATTGTCAAACCGCCACCTATTAATACTAGAGGTTTGGCGGTTTGGCAGTTTTGGTCCCTTAGGTTTCTAATACTCTTAACTTATGGATAAAAGGTTTTCTAGGGTAAACAATTTTGAGGATTGGCAGAATTAGTACTTGTAGTTTAATAGAGCTAGAAAACAATTAGCATATTGCACATAAGTCCCTAAACTCTTTAACTAATGACAACTTTGGCCATTAGAGTTTAAATTAATTAACTCCCCCTCAAATTATAACCCCGTATTACTACAAGACCTTTCTCATAAGATGTATGATGTGATCTAGAAACTTATTTGATGTCATAAACTTGAAGTCACTCTCCCCCTTAAACAATGACTCGTTTTCTCTTGAAAGAGTTGTAGTTGTTGTTTGAGTGGAAAAGTTTATTTTGAAAACCCGAATTGATAAATTTCCAACAACACTTTACCACCGTGATTAACACAAATAATTTTTTTAAAGAATCAATTAAGAAGAAAATTATTTGGTTATAAAAGGAAAACTTCACTTCCGAAAGAGGAAAAATGCACTGAAACGCACATATATCCTTGGATGCACGGATATTAAGTAATCCGTGCCCAGGAAAAATTAATTACCCGTTGCTAGGAACAACTGTCTTTTTGGCGACATGCATTCCTCAAATTGAAAAGCGGGTTGCAGTCGGAAATAACTGCAAGCCATGAAGACATGTTTTAAAACAGTTTGAACTTCAGCTCGAACTTCATTTAAAGGCCTGTGTCATTATTGAATGACATTTCTAGGTCCGTAAATGTTATCGATTGACAGAAGACATGTCTTGGAAAAATATTTTTGGAATTTTCTATTTTTCTATTTTTTATGGGTTTTGTAGGTTTTATATTTTTGTATTTTGTTTTGGTGTTTAATTATATACAAATATACATAGGATATTGGAAGAACATCCTTTACTCCTCTTCTTCTTTTTAAAGGCGTTTAAGGGTTTCCGGAGTCATACTCTTCATACCAAGACACGAGAGAAGGAATTCGAACCGCTCTCTAGGTAATGCCTTGGTGAATATGTCCGTAAGCTAATAATCCGTCATCACGAAGTACAATTAAACCACACCCTTTTCAACCTGCTCTCTAATGAAATGGTGTCGGATGTCATGTGCCATGGACCCTGGAGTGTTGGACAGTGTTGCTTAAGAGCAATAGCACCTACGGTTTGTCACAATACAAGGGAATCTTATTGAAGGCAAAACCATAGTCTGTCAGCTGTGACCTCATCCAAAGTATCTGAGCATAGCATCCAGACATGGCAATGTATTCAGCCTCTATGGTTGAGATTGTAGTGATCTTCTATTTTTTTGATGACCAACTGACTAATTTATCTCCAAGGAATTGAGCACTTCCTAACGTATTTATTCGTGTATCCTGACAACCTGCATGGTCCGCATCTGCATAGGCTATTAGTTCCATAGCGGTGTCTTTTGGATACCAAAGTCCCTAATTAATGGTTCCTCTGAGATACCAAAAGACTCGTTTAAGTGCTTCAAGGTGCTTTTTGGTAGGCGAAGCCTGATACCTAGCACACATGCATACAACGAATACAAGGTCGGGTCTGCTGGCGATGAGGTACATCAGGGAGCCGATCATACTACGAAATCGAGTCTGGTCAATTGGAATCCCTAGTAGGTCCTCATCCAGTTTAAGTCGATCCACCATGGGTGTATCAACAGGGTCACATGAATCCATCCCAAATTTCTTTAATATTTCAAGAGCGAATTTTGATTGATTAATAAAAATGCCTTCGGGATTTTGAGAAACTTGCAAACCTAGGAAAAAATACATTTGTCCCATCATTGACATTTGAAATTTAGAACTCATCTCATTGAAAAATATGTCACACACTTTTAGGGTCGGTCGAGGAAAATATGATATCATCTACATATATTTGAACAAGAAGAATATGTTTGCCTGTTTTCTGAGTGAATAATGTCGGATCTACTACACCCTTGGAAAAGTTGTTGTCCAGAAGAAATCGTGACAAGGTATCATACCACGCCCGAGGAGCTTGCTTTAAACCGTACAAAGCCTTCTTCAGACGATAAACATGTGTCGGATGGTCTGGATCAACAAAACCCTCTGGTTGACTAACATAGACTTCTTCCTTCAACTCGCCATTAAGGAATGCTGTCTTGACATCCATTTGATAGATGGTCATGTTTTTACTGGCGGCATTGGCGATGAAGATTCGAATAGCCTTGATACGTGCAACCGGTGCAAATGATTCCTCAAAATCAATACCCTCCTCTTGTCGATATCCCTTGGCCACCAACCTAGCCTTGTTCTTCAGAACATCACCATACTCATCAAGCTTAACTTTGTAAATCCACTTGCCTTGGAAAAGTTGTTGTCCAGAAGAAATCGTGACAAGGTATCATACCACGCCCGAGGAGCTTGCTTTAAACCGTACAAAGCCTTCTTTAGACGATAAACATGTGTCGGATGGTCTGGATCAACGAAACCCTCTGGTTGACTAACATAGACTTCTTCCTTCAACTCGCCTAAAAGGAATGCTGTCTTGACATCCATTTGATAGATGGTCATGTTTTTACTAGAATAGCCTCGATATGTGCAACCGGTGCAAATGATTCCTCGAAATCAATACCCTCCTCTTGTCGATATCCCTTGGCCACCAACCTAGCCTTGTTCTTCAGAACATCACCATACTCATCAAGTTTAACTTTGTAAATCCACTTGAGAGCTATAATCATGACACAGTCTGGTTGAGGTACTAATTCCCATACTTGAAGCCGATCAAATTCGTGAATCTCATCTTGCATAGCTTGAAACCAGCAATCTTCAGTTATTGCAGATTTGAAGTTCTTGGGCTCGACTTTTGACAGTACAGAGTTATACAAGCACCACAAGGCATCGGTTGCAAGTTGTTTTCTGGTGGATACCGGACGAGATGGATTGCCAATAATGTTATCCAGCGGGTGATCTTTGCTCCATTTCCCGAGATGATGAAGTGTTTGAGTGACATAAGGAGATTCTGCTGAACTAAGATCCCCGGATGATGATGCTTCAGAACTAGGTTCCGGAGCAAACACGTTTACGAAGGGATCATTGTCAACAGGAGGAAAAGGATTGTCTTCCATGAGAGTAGATTCAGCTGCAACGCCTTGATGTAAACTTGGAGATTGTAATGCCGAAGATGACGGTGAATGACTTGGAGAAGGTGCATCTTGATCAATGGTAGTAGATGAAGGTGTACCGGCTGAAGTGACTGAAACTGAAACTGCTGGAGCAGGAGAGACCGGTCTTTCAACACGAGTAGGTTCCAGGTATTCATCGAACATTGGTTGGAATAAAATCTCCAGTTCTTTATTTGTGGGGGGTACATAAGGTGCTGCAGGAACCGGATTAGCGGTTAGCAACCAACTTCTGCCCATTAAGAAACATTGGTAAGCCTTTAGAATATCACATTGTCCTAGCAGCTCATAAGAGTTACGGTTCTGTATTTCAACATGCCATTCTGCTTGTGGAGTCATGGTGAACTAATTTTAGTGAAAAATTCTAACAGTTTATAATCTTTAGGGTTTTCAAAGAACTGATTAACAAATTATGTGCCATTATCGGTACGGATGTATCTAATAGTTTTGTTGAGACCGATTTGTATTTGCTTTAGAAATTTGATGACGACCTCTGGGGTTTCATCTTTCGATCTTAAAAACTTAACCTAAGTAAACCTGGAGTAGTCATCTACGGGACTTAATGTATTTTTCCCATTAATTGTTCTTGAATCGCATAGGTTACATAGAATCTATATGGAAGGGTATTAAGAACTTCCTAGTTGGTGTTTTTAGCTTTGGGTGTATGGGTATGTTTTTTACTCTTCCTTAGTTGACATGCGGAGCAAAGATGATCTTTCTTAAACTTCAATCTAGGTAAACCTCTTACTAAATCCTTTCTAGCAAGGTCATTGATGGTACCAGAGTTCAAGTGGTTCAACCGTTGGTATGTGCTTACCTACACATACTTTACTTTAAAAACGTGTGAATATAACCAAATGACTTAAAATGCCAAAGATACGCTTGTTTTGTGAATGTATTGTGCAGAACGAATAACCACGAAAACGGTACGACAAAACAAAAAGCTCAAAACAACAAATCTGGACTCGGAATGGAATAGCTGTGTAAGGGACAATGCCAAATCAAAGCCAAAGACAGAAATGTCTAAGTCAAGTCAACTCAACAAATCAACAGTCAAAACCGGAGCCGTAATTGAAGAATACTATTGGTTGCAATCTCAACCCATCTGATGGGCCGGGAAAAGCCCAATAGTATATTGATGAAGACTGTGAAGACCAAATGGGCCCTCAATCAATGACAACAGCCCATTTGTGTGCAATTGACAGAGACTATGAAGACTTTGAAGGCCCGATCCTAGCCCTTGAACAAGCCAATCTCAGCCATTGTACACACAAAACCCATCAAAAAGCCCAATAACAAAAGCCCAAAAGCCCAATTCACAAACCCAAGCCCAATACTGGCCCAAAACAATTTTTTATAAAACCTTAGGGACTTAAATTGTCAATTCTGAAAATTGTTTTATAAAAGAAAAGTGTTTTAAATTAAATGAAGGACTAAAATTGCAATTTTACAAAGTATTTTTCCTTGTAAAACACCAAGGGCTGAAACTGCCAAACCATAATTCCTTCTTTATCTTTGTTTTTAAAACACAAGGGCTGTTTATGCCCTATGCCCAAACTCGTTTATAACTAAGAAAAAAGAAACAAAACGAAATGAAAAGAAATGAGAAGTGGAGGGGTTCTTTTTGTGCAAATGAAACGTTTTAAACCTGTGAGCCAATAACCGCTCGTCCCTCTCACTCTTTCCCGCCTAAACCTAAAAAGCCCCAACATCACGAGATACCACCCCATTCCTTTACCCAAACCCTTCGTTTACCCAGTCCCAACCTAAACCCACAACCCACTAACTCTTAAACCTGCCAAGCTGGCAATCTCCCTCCCCCCAAGGTAAATCAATGGCGGGGATTATGTTTAAAGAAGCACAAAACCCAATCAATGGCTAGGATTGGAAGCTGAGCTTTCAACTCTCACAACTAACACAACAAGAAGAAGAAAGAAGACCTGGAGGCTTATATAAATTCATGAAAACACAAGTCGAAAATACCTTAGTTTTTTTTCTTAGCTTATTATTATTTAATTTATAATCAATTTGTAATTTAAAGTTTCAGCTTGCTTTTTAAGTGTAATGTAACTGTTTTAAAGGTTTAAATCAAGTTTTGAAGTTGATGTTAAGTTTCTTTTGATTTTCAACATTATTCGTCTTTTAAATTCTTTGTCAATTCTGAAAGAAAGTTGTGTTTATTTGCTTCGACTTAATCCTACTGTAACTCACATCAACCTACTTTAATTAGTTTTAAGTAAAATTTAGTAAAAAGTCATTTTACTCATTTAAAGGGGTGTTTGGTTTAGTTGCAAAAATGGGTCAAATGGGGTGTGGTATGGGTCATAAGCACTCAGCCATTTTAGGCTGAGTGTTTGGGTTTAATTAAGCCAAAAATTTTATAGTTTTCAGTAAAAAATTGAGCTCTTAGCTTTTTCTTTTTCTTTCAAAGTTTTCACAAAGAAAAAAATAAGCCTTAAGGCTTAAGCTGCTTAGACAGCTTAAGCAATTCATTTTTGAGCTCAGTTTGGTCATAAAAATCTCTTTCAAACACCACTTGTTGCTGTCTTTGTACTTTGACAAAATAAGTCAATTTTGGCTTTGAAATTTTTTTTAAGAACCCTCAATTTCAAACCCCATAATCAGCAGGTTTATTTGTTTCCTAGCACTTAATATTTTGGAAATAAGCTCACTGACAACCACTCTAGATCTGTTTGGGGTTGGTTGTGGCTAAAAAGCACAATTGGGCTTATTTTTCATAAGCCAAAAAAGCCCCTAGCTGCTGCATTAACTTACCCTGGTGCTGAGCACCCAAACTCAGCCCTTTTATCTAGCTTATTTTAACCTAGACCTTAGGATTTTTTAGCTTTTACCCATAGCTTTTTACTAGTCCTTTAAGCTCCCAGGATTTTGTAGCTTAATTCCCCCTCTAGGGTAGCTTATTTAGGCTGCAAAGTAGCTCTTTTTCTGTTTTTGTTTTAATTAAGTTAAGTTAGCTTATTCCTGCTTTAGCTTATTTTAGGGCTTATTGGTATTAAGTTTAGTTAAATTAGGTAGATTTAGGTTAGTTAAGTTAGTCAAGTCACTTTCAGCTTAATTTTGAGCTCTTAAGCTCAAAGAAAAAGCCAATAAGTTTTTTTTAGCTTATTTGACTTGCTGTCAAAAACAGCTTATATTTCTGGCTTATTAAGTGATTTTCAGCCCTAGTTGCTTTTATTAAAAATGTTGCCATTAAGCTGCTTGATAACTTTGCTTTTTTAAGTTTTGTAAAATAAGCACTTTGGATCTTATTTGATAATCGGGGTCCAACTCAGGGACCATTTGTGTAATTTCGGCTTTTATAGTTAGCACAGTTAATTCCTTAGGTTAGATACTTGTTACACTGTTAGTCCTTTAGGGTATTTCACTGTTAGTCCTTGCCAGTTAGGTTAGTTAGTTTATTTAATTTAATTAATTTAAAATTAGGTTTAGATTTAATTAGTTTAATTACTTTTAATCCAAACAGTAACTTTTAGGGCTTTTTATATATTTAGATTTCTCAACTTTTTCTTTATCTAATTTGATTTTTTCAGATTTTTTTTGTAGTTATATTTTCTGTCTTTTTATATTTAATTAGTTTTAAATAGTTTTTAATCTTAAAAAATTCATAAAAAATACAAAAATTAACAAAAAAATATTTTTCTTTTTTAGAAAATTTTCTTTAATCAACTAGTTTGTAGGAAAATTATAAAAACTTATGTAGGGTAATTTTTGCTAAAATTTCAGTTCCGGGCCCGTTTACGAGCCCGGATTTTTCCGTATCTTAAGTTTTGTTCGTTTTTGAACTCCGTTTTTGAAAATTTTTACATTTTCTTTTAAGTTAGAATATTTTTGATTTATTTAAATTTTAAAATTAATTTTATAACTTTATTTTTATAATTTTTAGTTTTTAGCTTGCTATTTAATTCCCAATAATTTGTAATTGCATGTTTAATTTAGTTTATTAGTTTTAATTAATTTAGTTAATCATTTTTAGCCTAATTATGTTCCCCGTAGATTTTTAGGATTCCCATTACCACTGTTCATGCTCCCGTAGTTTAGGTATTTATCCGTATAACTATTTTTGTTCCCCGTAGTATATTTAAGATTCCCATTTTCCATTGCTTGTTTCCCGTAGAATAATTTTAGTTTTCTTTAATTAATTTTAGTTTATCTAGTTAAAAATCAAAATCATTTCTCAATTCAAAACCATCAATTCATTCGTATCGATTTACCATTCCAGCCTCGTTGGGGATTTACGACCCGAGAAAACTCTATACTACCTCTCGGTATCATTGACTCTGCTGTTTTTACACTTCTTTATATATTTTATATTTTAATATATATTATATATATATTTAGTGTAATCACAACCGACCAGATGGATTATTATGTAAATCAAGAATAGTGGGAATGTTGTGGAGTTGGTTAATCTTTTGATCTCTTAAGGGATTGTAAGATGGTGGTAAAGGAGATTGTAAGTAGACTCTTAGAGGAAGAGGATGTGAGTCATTTTGGGAAGGAGGTGATGATTTTGGAGTGGATGTTTTATGTTTCCATACTTGTCTAACTGACATCCTTAGTTTTCTAGAGAAGTTGGAATGGTGGTTTGAGCAAGACATTGATAAAGAAGAATAGAGATTTGAAAGAGATGAAGATGGTGGTGAAGTATGAAAGTTGGGTGATTAAATAATGAGAAAGATTATATAAAGTGGCAAAGCATGGTTTAGGAAGAAGAGAATGCCAAATATGGTTTAACCAATCTAGGAAATGACAGCTTGAGGATGTAGGTAGGGGGGTCAAGATACAGAAAAAGAGGTAAACTTGAAATTTTCCTTCCCTCTTAGTGGCGGTCCCATATCACCAGGCGGTCCCAAATATATTGGGGTGCCGCCGGGTGTATAAGGGGGCCATTTTCTAGAGGCAGGAAGATTTACAATTTTCTTTTTTTCTTAAGTCCAGTAATTTTGGCTTTTAATAATATTCAAGAATCAACTAGTTCAAGCAATAATATGAAGTTCTATTCTAACATACAAATCATTTAGCAAGTAGTGGCATTTTTTGTATGTCATATTTATAAAATTTGCTAGTCATAGAAAGTTAATAGAATGGAGAAAATTATCCAAGTCAAATGCTAATGACATTTGCCATTCCTAGTCCTAATAACAGAAAGATATAATGTATTAAACAAGA